>JAUYWV010100798.1:0-13520 GCA_032274565.1 Nematoplana nigrocapitula | reverse complement strand
CTTCTGCCCATACCGCGGTTAACTTTTGACAACACATTGCCATGACTTGCGGGGGGAGGTGGTGTGTGCTCGGGTCGCTCCTTTCTTTACTGCTAGTGCCATGACCAACTGCAAATGTATGCAAGTTTCGGAAGAAATGCTATTTCTATGGAGGAACAAGTGAGGGTAGATCATAGAAAAGGTACCAGACAGATCCAACTTATGCAATGGATAGAAGGTGTCCAGGCCAACTGGAACTCTTCAATCATTTCAGTATGCAATGGAACTGCACCGCCTGCAGGCTAAGATCCTCGAATTGGAAGTGTTCGATGTGGCTGTGATTCAGAAGTCGAAACTCAGAGTGAAAGATGGTGTAGTGATTAAATGTGATATAAAATGTGCTTTTTAATTTTTTTTTCTAAAATGTGTGAAGAAGTATTTTTTGATTTTATATTTTCCGTACATTTTGACTAACCCGTTTGATTTATATTTTTCAGCTTCACCAAGAACAATAAAAAGTAAGACCAATTATTACTACTTAAAAAATATTATTCCATAATTTACCCGCCAATATACTCGTAAATCTATTACTGATCTAATTGCAATCAATACATAATTGTACGAAAAAAAAATTTTTAGTAGAACTACAAATATTCTACCGAGTTTCAGTTTTAATGTTTTTAAGTAATCTATTGCGTCCTTCATTAGATTCCGCCGCATTTTGATTTTAATTGACACTACCCATTTTTCGTCTGACCATTTGTATTAGTTCAAAATTGTTATACCAATATTTTACTGATAGATACAGTAAATTTATTTTCTATGATATGCTTTTCGTCTATATATAATGATACTTTCCGATTTTGGTAGTTGTTCTATATTTACCAGTTATCAAACAATTAACAAAATCATTTTCCGAAAAATTCTGACTCGCCCTGGAGATTAAACAACGTTTCACTTATACTTTATGTATGTATCTTCTCAAAGCTGTCAGATATAAAAGATGCCTTCATACATAGTATACTAAAGACTGTAGATTATGTTCCTGAAATATTTATTATTATGTTAGTGCTTACTATTACGAGTATTTAAAAATAATGCGATTTTATCAAAATATTTACATTGTATTTATTATACGTTATGAATGTCACCTGATCAGATTAGAATAAGGAAGTATAGCGTTATCATATCTGTGTTTTTATTTCAGAGGATTGGAGTATTTTTTGGAACTCGTTTGTGATTCCTTTGGCCTTTATATTAGGCCTTGGATTCTTTGTACTTATGTACTGCCGAGCAATTCACCAATATGAATGGTAAATTTGTTGTTTTTAATGTGTATATAAATTTATATGTTTTCATTTTATTCATATTTTACTTATTTAATTTTTTTGAAGTTGTATAAATGTTCTATTTAGAATCCAAATCGCTAGTAATTTTTATTTTTTGGATACCACATTAAATTTAAATTTACATTTGTTAATGACTTGATACATCTTTGGTCACCACTACTCTTTTAGATGTTGCCTGTTTATATTTTAATCTGATTAGACCTGTTGAAACACACTCAAGTGAATTGGCACACTTTATTATGGCAACAAGGCATTAGCTCGCTTACACCAACTAACTTGTATCGATCTCGTATAAATTGAGCCAATCATAGACTCGTGCTTATACGTTTATAGCCTGAAAAGGTTAATTCTGTGATTGCTGTGTACACAATAAACTCGGCCTTGTTGAACGCTTCTTGTACATAACATAAAAATGCAAAATAAATATAGACAACATAAACTGCACGCACAATACTAACAAATGGTGAATAGCTTTCATTATAAATAACAGCTTTATTTGTGCACACTTTTTCCGATTTGCGGTCAATAATACCGAGAGAGTCATACACGTTCCTAATATGTCTACAATAATAGTTGATATATTTGACTACTTTTTCTCTTGACAGGTAACGTCACTTCAACACTGTAGAGCCTCGAGAGACTTCGTAGTCAAGCCTCCCATATCCTCCAGATCCAGTTTCATTTTCTACTCACCCAATCGCTTGCCGGACTCGTCCAGTTGTATTCCAGGTCCTGCAGCCCTTTGCCACACCTCGAGTAGCTGCTATCAGCTCTCTCTAAATATCTATATTAGCAATCCACAAACTCTAAGCTGTGGCCTGTCCTTAACTTTGTCTTACTGATCACCCCCGGGTGTCCCCAGCTCACATTCATCTGTCTTAGAGTTTCTAGCATTTATTTTGAAAAAAATTGTCAATTTTTCACAAATGCTTAATTTGGAGTATTTTACAGGTATAATATCATATTAACTAAAAAATGTGAATGTATCGGTTTCCAGTTTCTATTTCGAAAAAGTATATTAAATGACAAATCCATTTCGTGTTAATATTTCGAAATTCGTCATTTGGAGTATTTTACAGTTAGAATATTGTATAGACTCTAAAAAATGTAAATCTATCGGTTTCCAGTTTCTTTTTAGAAAAAAGTGCATTGGCAAATCCATTTGGTGTCCAATTTCCGTTGACTTTTCATTTTCACTCGCGTTTTAAATGACAAATTCATTTTTTATATTTTTTTCAATTTCACTCACATCCTACATTTCTTTCTTCACTTTGAGTATTTTACAGGTAGAACATTATATAGGCTCTAGAAGACGTGAATCTAACGGTTTTCAGTTTGTTTTGTTGAAAAAGTGTATTAAATAGCAAATCCATTTAGTGTGAAATTTTCGTAAACTTTTCATTTTCACTCGCGTCCTACATTTCATTATTTCGAGTATTTTACAGGTAGAACATTATATGGGTTCTAAACAATGTGAATGTATTGCTTCTAACTGAATGCATTTGGTTGCATTATTTGTTTCCTGCTTGATATTTATTTAATTTGCGTTTTTTCTCTACTGATTGATTATTAAAGAAAATGCTCTATTTAGAATATCTAATAAACGTAGTATTCTCATAATGAAGAAATTTGTTTCTTAAATTTATTAAAGCCAGTGCAAATCTGCTTGTCTAAGATTGTGAATTTTGAGTCCTGCATCATAATTTGAATGATATGTCTATTTAAATTTTATTTATTGATAAAATATGATTTAGCAACCGGCAATGAATATTCAGCGTCCTGCAATGGAAAGATGTTGGAAGAATCTAATATCGCATTGCTAGAGCATATTGATATTCCAAAAGTAACCACAACAATGATCAATGCCATTCAAATTTTTCATGATGTTTCATAAGATTTGTATTCAGAAGTAATGCATCACGACTGCTAAGATGAAGTGTCTGTCAGGGAAATGGCAGAATTATTATATTACTCTTTATTTCCTAACAACATGATCAGTGGATTGGGACTCTCCAAAATAAACGAGATTGTGAATACAGGAAAATATTTTTTACGGAAATTTATTAGACGTTACAGTTGGAGTAGACTACTTGTTTTCCCGAATTTATAAAAGAAAACTACATTCCTGAGAATGTTAGCACTTATTTAAAACAAAGAGAGCAATCTATGTAAAGGATTTTATTTGTTAAGCTGGAGATGCAACATTCTTAACGATTCCTGAACTTTATTTTTGAACGAAATATAAATCGTCATTTGTAACTTGTATTTGGGACCAAATTGAATGATTAATTTTGATGGTTCTACGACGAATTGAAAACTAAAAACAAAAACTATTATACAATCCTTTCAGCTTAAAATGTTACGTAACGGCATTCATCAATACACACAGTAAACTTTGAATCCACAAATCAAGATTATCGAGAGAGAGAATTTTGGTAGTGGAAATCAGTTGTATCTCCGCAATTGTGTGTAAGTATGAACTGGTAGCGGGCAAAATGTGATTATTCAACAGTACACAACAGGCCAAGTCATTAAATCAGCACACACCACAGAATATAACTAAGTCCGCACCCGATCGGGCAAGAGCCGATCTGAGAGCGATAATCCTATGAACGGCACTCTTCTACTGGAGCGCTCTAATCTATATAAAGCTCATCTGAAAAGCTCTCCTTCACTAGAGCGCTCTAAAAATAGAATAAATACAAAACGCAACATCTCCTCCCTTTTTTGAAAAGATAGAGACGTACAATAACTTTGCGCATCAATAGGTAAAACGACCCAGAGCAAAAAAGTCACAAAGAGTCATGATGTGCACTGATCAAGGCTAAAGTCTTGTACTTTCTGTGCTCAACAAACTTTCTAAGCACTCAACAACGCTCGTCCCCCCACTCTCTCATCCAATAACGGATTCTCTTTCGCGGGGTTTGATTCCGACGACGACTTCTCCGCAGCTCCGTCGTATGCATTCTGCCTATAAGAATTGACCGCGACGTCTTGATATATTTTCTTCAAGTGGTATTGATTGTAGATCTACTGTAACCACCATCAGTTTCCACCTCGTAAGCTGAGTTCCCACAAGCTTTCTTCATCACACTTGTGTTTTTGAAATTGGGGTCTTGTCCCATGCGGAAGAATACTCAATCTCCAGGTTTCTGCTCCCTGACTCTTCCTTTGTATTTTCTCTTATACTCGTCTGTCATATTTCTTGAAGTGCACGTCGCTGGTTTTGGAGTTTCGCTCAAACACGAACGTTTTGTGTACATTGGTTGATTGAAAAATCGGTGAAATGGGGTTTCTCCGGTCACGGAGGAGAATGTACCTCAGATGTCATACAGGGTTTTGTCTACACCATTTTCAAATGTAAATGAGAATGCGTCACATGGAAATAAGAATGTGTCAATTGAAAATAAGAAAGCGTCAATTGAAAATGAGAATTGAAATATTGTTGCATAAGCGATAGGCAGTTTGTTTTGTTTTACTTTTCCCCTTCTATGTATACTTCATTTCCTTCTGTTTAATGTCCATCATTTCTTCTCCCTACCTGTATTCCATTGCTCACTCAGACCAATATAGTGGAGTCCGTTTGATTCACCCATACTGCATAAGCAGTCTCAATGACTTCCTCACGAACTGTCCCCCCTCTCCTCCTCCCGTACGTGACCGTTCGCATGATGTCCCTTGGAGCCTGGACATCCTGGACGATGAGGACGACGACGGTCCAGCTGTAAGACGCGTCGGGGGCGAGGTCAACTACAACAACAACGTTCCAGCTCCAGGGGATGGGAAGGAGGGCTCGGAGGAAAAACCTTCTCTCGCTAGGACTGGGTATGTTCCGATCTTGTACGCTCGCCAATTTATTAGTAAACGTTTGAACTCACATTTACCCCGCGTGTATCGCGTGTTATTTCTAAAGGTTGCACACCTTTTTGTCGTGCCCCGTGGTCACAGGTCTTTTTATAAGGAATACATTTAATCAATTCGGCTTATATTTCTTTTTCAAAAAGAGTATTGTTTTTTAATTTTTATGTATTTATAGTGTTTTTATTTATTTGACTTTATTTATTCTTAAAACTTATTGAGAATTATTTTAATAAACTTTCCTGATATTTACTTTTCAATTAATTAATTAATTTCTCTCTATACGTAGAAGTTTGCTTTTGACTTGTTTCATATATTTTGCTGTAAATATTTTTATTTTTAAATTAACGATAAGTTATTTATATTTAAAAAATAATTTATAATTGTCAACTAATAGTTGATTTAAAATAAATTTTGATTAATTTTAAATTATGTTTTCTTTATTAAATTTTCATAGTGAAATATACCTTAAAATTTTTGTATTGAAAGTATGCATTTTAGTATTATCAGAATATCTTCCATATGGTGTCATTTCCCTATGCACTGAAAAGTGGGTCAATGACTTAGCTATAATTAGCATTAGAGCAAGTAGTCCTCTATTTCCTCTGAACCATACGGATTTTAGAGAATGCCACCGCCAAGATTTCTCTTTCCTTTCAAATTTTACTGTTATTCTACGGAGCCAAGAACTATTCCTCAACTTTTCCCACTATCCTCTTTTTCTTGACAATCTTTAAAAACCAGTAAGGTACGTGTCTACTCCTCTGTATTTAGAAATTGGACTTTTAACTATTTTCTTTTCATTTTTTAATCAAAAAAAACTTTTAAATTCGTTTTTTAAAAACATTGCACTTTATTTCTGACAATTTTATTGGTTAAAAATCGTTTTAAGAAATCGAAATTCCTCCTTTTCTCTTTCTCTATGTTCTGGCGGTTGTAGTTCCGGGTCGCGTGCAAACGACCAGCCCCAAGAATCTCAGGATTTGTTCAGGTTCTGTCTCGATGCAGTCGTCGTACGGCGGGCGGCCAAGGGTCTTAATTCTGGCTTCGTCATGGTGGAGGAACTTCCGTGTCGTCGTCAAGTTCCCTGTTCTGACTTGGTGAAGGGTGACACTATCAGCTCTGTCAAGGGAGGATTCAAGCTCTTTGCTGATCGTGCCTCTGTCGCTCTATCTTCTTCTGAAGTCACTTCCAAAGTTGTCTTTTGCTTTCCGTGCGTCAATGGTGTTGCGTCGCGCCAGGTTGGTAATGACGACAAGGCCGATCGGGACATGGTCCTGGGTCTCTCTTGTAGCGAGCAGAAATCCATTGCAGGCTGGTATGGGAGCTGAGACGGTCAACCTTATCCCGAATTCCAGTCATGGAACTGTTGTTCTTGTTAGTCGGGCGACTTGAGAGGGCTTTCAATGACGACAGGCTGTCTGTGAGAATACGGATTGATTTGGGCTTGGTGGGCCATTTGACGACTTCTTCTAGGGCTCTGAAGCTAGTGCTCACGTGAAACTTTACCGGTGATGTTACTGCAACCTTCCATGACGAAACCCCCGCCATTTTCAGTGCTGCTGTCTACCGAGCAATCGGTCCAAATGGTGAGATTGACAGGTTCGAGAGTGGCAAGGTATTTGATCGCAATGTTTTTCTGGTCGAGCGGTGATTGCTTTTTCCGGATTAGTGGGATGGTGTTGGTGCGGATGCTCATGTTCTTGGATGACATCCAAGGTGGCTTAGCTGTTATAGGCCTTATGTGTTTGCGTGGTAGCGTGTGGGTGTTGGTCTTGGCGCCTGCTTCCTTCCCAAGATCCCTCCAACTGGGGTGGTTTGTCTTGAGTCTTTTGGTCTGGTTTTTGTTGTCTATATTGTGGAGCGGATCCTCCGGGTCCTTGCGAATGGTTTTTTATAGAGAGTGATGCCTTTAAATTTCCTGCGGGTGTATATCGGCTCGATTCTGGCTTCTTTACAGAGGTCCTCGATGTTTGTTTTGGCTGGGCATCCTGTGATGATCCTGGCCGCCTTGATTTGGATGGCTTCGAGTCTCTTAACATGGGAGGGAGCTGTGGAAAGGAGCCAGGAGCCGCTTCATAGTCCATGGAAGACCAAACTAAGGTGATGTAGACGCTTCGTAGAGAGTTCGTATTCATGCCTCAGGATCTCCCGGCCAGGGCCGACAGTTGCTAGATACACAGGTACACCATCTCCTGGATCTTGTCGACATGTCTGCCAAATAGAAGGAGCCGGTCGATAGTAACACCACAAAAAGTTGCTATTTTCACTGTGTTGACTACATGATCGTTCAGCTTGATGTTGGCTTCTCTACTCCACTGAGTGAAAATGATGCATTCGCATTTTTCCGATGCCAGCGTGATCTTCCATTTCTTTGCTCACTCTTCAACGGCGGTGGCGGCTTCTTGCATCTTCAGCGCTGCTGTTTTGACTTTCTGGTTTTGGACGGCAAGGAGGAGGTTGTCGGTAAATAAGAATGCTTCAGCTTCCCCGGGGATGTAATGCAGTAGGTCTTCGATCCAAATCAGGAATAGGAGAGGCGCCAAAACACTACCCTGGGGTAGTCCTTGGCAGAAGTTGCGAAATTTTAAAAATAAGTTGTTGATTCTGACTTCGGCAGTGGAGTCATTGATGAAGGCAGAGATCCAGTCGATAAATCACTTGGGAAAGTCAATGCGGCTCATCTTGACCGCAAGGGCTTTCCATCAGACAGTATCATATGCTCTAGCAAAGTCAAAGAGCATCATCACAGTTCTTTCGCTCGGTTTCTTACTGTTCCACGCGACATGCGTTCCCTGGATGAGGCGGGCGATGTGGTCTTCGGTAGATTGGTTAGAAAGGGGTCTTCCTCTAACACTCCTCACTCAAAGATGAGTCGAGATAGCTTTAAAAAGTCTTTTTGGAGGATTTGAGAATGGTATGGAGAATGAGGTCGCCTTTAACTCAATGGACGTTTCAAAACTTGGCCCTAAGGTTTTTAATAAACCGTATGATAACTGCAGGAATGAAAATAATATTTTTACATGTACTGATTAAACTATATTATAGACATCTATGTGAATGCATACTTTGTAGTTGAATTTTATTGGTTTGATAATACTCTGTTTTAAAAATATTAATTATTTGTATTATTGATTATTATTATTTAAAAAGTATGAAAATGGCCAAGTGACGACTGCACAACACGCCCACAAAACTTGCAACTTAGAACGTTCGCACAATGACGAAAGACAAGATTCCAATCTTAGCAAGAGAACTTCAACGTATGGAAATCGACATAGCAGGAATATCCGAAATGCGTTTTGTCGATAAAGGTCATTTCCGCACAGATGATGGATATGTGGTTTACTATTCCGGATATGATACAAAGAGGATTTACGGCGTGGCGCTGGTGCTATCGAGACAAACGAGCAAATCGTTCATGGGATACAACCCGGTGAACGAAATATTAATATCGGTTTGAATTGAAGCGAAACCTGTGAACATGACGATCATCCAAGCGTATGCACCCACATCTACAGCTGATGACCATACCATCGACGAGTTTTATAGCCAGCTACAAGAACTGCTGGACATAGCGCCGAAGAAGGATGTCACCGTTGTTATGGGATACTTCAATGCGAAGATCGGAGCTGATAACGTGATGGCTGGAAGTACTGGTTTGGGTGAACAAAACGAATCAGGACAGCGGCTCACTAACTTCTGCATCTTGAACGAGCTTGCAGTTACCAACACGATGTTCGAACAACACCCTTGACGACTGTACACGTGGACATCGCAGGATGGCAAACCGAAGAACCAGATTGATTTTATAAGGATTAGAAAGTGATGGAGATCATCTATCAACAGCGTGAAAACATACTCCGGTGCCGATTGCGGTAGTGACCATGAGATCGTGGTGGCTACGATGAAGTTGAAGTTGAAAGCACCCAAATGGCAGACACCGGCTACGCGACTGGTCATTGGAAACACCGACGACCAGTTTTGTGTTGAAGTGAGCAACAATTTTCAAGAACTCTTAATCGTCTAGCAGGAGGAAACGCCAGGAAGAGGTGTGAGGTGTCACAAAGTCCGTCATCCTCGAATGCGCTGTGAGACATTCCGAAATGACGATCAAAACGAAAATTTCCTTGAATGTCATCTGCGACGCTTGAGCTTGTGGACCAGTGACGTGACATGAAAGCGAGAGGAATCGATAAGAATACGATACGAACGCTCAGAAGAAAGATCGATAAACACATCCGAATCGACAAAACCATTTTCTGCGAGCAACAGTGTGACGAGCTTAAAAAAACAGCCTCACCATTTGAACCAAAGACAGGCATGAGTAGTATAATAAAGCTACGCTTTTACCACAGCCTGTCTGAACACGTTAAGTGATGACTCACGTCCCCCCCCCCAAGTCCATCCACGATTTTTTCATCACTACAGTATGTGTTAAGGTACACAATGAAGCGTGCACGCAGACACATTAGGCCATTGTCTGTCTCACCGATTGCACTCCTAGACAATAAACTATTGTCTGTCTCACCAAAATTGACTCCAGTACATTCTTACGCATGTGTTCGATTGTGATGCATGTGTCCGTGGCTCGAGGAGTAGTAAGAGAAACGTCAACTCTAGCTCACCCACTTTTTTATTCGATTTAAACAAATAAAGAGTGAATTTCTAGGTTATCAAGCATGGAGAATCGAATGACGCTATTTATTTTCCGAACCGACTACCAATAAGCGGTTATAACTAGTAAATTAAGGATTTAACATTATTTTTCATTAAAGAGTGAATTCCTAGGTATTCGGCAGCAAACGCATTCAGACAGAATGCCATCACTCACACAAGCTCGTACAAACGGTTGCAAGACTACTTATAAGAGAATATACTGTAAATAGTAAAATAGGAATGTAACGTTATTTTTAATGAAAGAGTGAATTCATAAGTTTTTGAGTACGGAGAATCGAATGGTACTATTTATATTGCCATCAGACTAAGACCAGAGAGCAGCTTATATAAGATTGTATCAGGATCACAATGCTTCTGCTGGTATTAACAAGTCCACTCCATCTCACAAATAAAAATGAGATTCCCCCTATGTCTCAATTTTACTTAGTCTTATGCTTGAATTTACCTCGACTGTGATGACCAAGTAGTGTAATGATAGGTTTTCAAACACGAACAGTTTGCACGCTGGGGAGACGCGCTTGCCTGACTGTGCAGAACTCTCTGTTTCCCAAGCTCTATCTATTTTGACTAATTTCAAGAACTGTGCAGAGCTACCTGATTGTGTTCGACAATCTGAATGTATTTGCCTATCTCTGTGACAACCTTCTTCAAGGTGCTGGAGACTATCTTAATGTAAAAATCAATGATAGGAGCTAAAACCCCGCTTGCTCCAATTGTATATAACTCGCACCAGCTCGCGCGAATTGACATCAGCTCGCACGAATTGTCTTTTAAAATAAAGCGATTGTGTAGAGCTCTACTTATTTTGACAATTTCCAAAGCTCTACCTATTTTGACTGAATTTCCCGAGCTCTATCTATTTTGATTGAATTTCCCAAGCTCTACCTATTTTGGCTAAATTTCACAAGCACTACCTATTTTGGCTGAATTTCACAAGCTCTATCTATTTTGACTGAATTTCCCAAGCTCTACCTATTTTGACTGAATTTCCCAAGCTCTACCTATTTTGACAATTTCCAAAGCTCTAACTATTTTGTCTGAATTTCCCAAGCTCTATCTATTTTGACTGAATTTCACAAGCTCTACCTATTTTGACTGAATTTCACAAGCTCTACCTATTTTGGTTGAATTTCCCAAGCTCTACCTATTTTGACTGAATTTCCCAAGCTCTACCTATTTTGGCTAGATTTCACAATCTCTATCTATTTTGACTGAATTTCCCAAGCTCTATCTATTTTGACTGAATTTCTCGAACTGTGCAGAGCTGCCTGAAAAATACCGTTTAAAATAGGAGATTTTATAAATACCTTCCAGCGCATTAAATGACAAATGCATCGTAAAATTCTCTTGAATTCCTAGGCTAGGACTATATTTTAGCAGACTTGACCCACATTTCCAATGTATTTGAACTGTATGCTCTGTGATACATTGCGTGAACATTTTTACTATAAAGGTAACGAAATGTTCATTAGCTTTCTCCAAAGTACTTGGTCCAGAAATGAAAGGTAATCTTTAAGCAGACAGCGGTAAAGGAGCTCAAAAGACGGAAAACCACCAGTGGCATGTCGAAGTGGTTTGACCATATTAAACTGAATAGCATCATTATTCTGGATGATCGCATGCAAGAAGGGAATGCCTCAAAGGAAGTAGTCAGATTGATTGCAAGAATAGCCCATCACCATCACTTTTTTGTCATTCTCATTTTACAAAATCTCTTCCCTAAAGACATGTACACTCTCCATCTCAATGCTCAATATCCGGTACTCGTTAAAAACCCTTTGCGATGCCATACAAGTTAAAACTCTAGGCTCGCAAATATTTTCCGGCCGATCGACTGTCCTATCCAACATCTTCAAAGATGCAACGCAGGAACCGCACAGCTACCTCATCATAGACTCACATCAGAAGGCAGATGATACTATTCGACTTCGAGCCAGGCTATTCCCTGATGAAGGACCCATGATTGCTTATAAAGTATAAACAAACGTGGGAGGGAGGGGGAGAAGAAGAAGAAACATGAAACAAATTGGAGAAATACGCTCAACTGCTTCAGTTCCTAACAAAAACGGATGCCAAGGGTTGACGTGTTATCCTAGCGAAAGCGCCGGCTGAAATGATTAAGGGCTTGATTGAACTCAGTCTCAATTTCCTTCATGGCAATCTTAAAGTGTCACAGTCAGCGCTAGAGAAACTGAAACATCAAAAAAGGGGCTTGCGAAAGCTAGCCGCACTTCTACCAGCTACTGCAGTCGCTGCCCCGCTCATTGCCAACGTGTGGCACATAGTTCTCCAAACGCAGCTTTGGATGCTGTAGGAAAACAAGCAACAGACTTTATTGGAAAACTATAAACAACTTGCACTATTAAGAATTGATAACAATAATAATTCAACGCTATAAACCTTTGTTACACATCTTGGCGCGTGCAGATGTAAAGTCGCGCAATGCTATAATACGAACAGCACCGAGTGGTTTTATTCAGGCCATTGTTAATTTATGTCTGAATGTTTTGCAGGGAAAACTAGCTGTCTTCTCTAAGGGAATCCAAAAGCTGAGGCGGTATACAACCAGACTGCATGCATTGGTCAAGTGCAAGGGGAAAACTTGCCATGCACGTCGACATTTGTAACAGAAAAACGCGCTGCTCCGACTTCTACCTCTACTGTCCGCCGCGGCTCCCGTGATTGGAAAAGCACTACTCGGAATTGCAGGAAGTGTTGCAGCCAGTGCGGTAGGGAGTAGTATTAAAAAGGCTATTAACAAACGTTAATGCAAATGATTAAGGGAAAAACATGGATTACTCAAAGAATCTAGGATAGTAGAAACAACTTGAAGTATAAGTGTATGACACAAATCATGGACCGCTACATACCTCTGTTACAAATCTTGCAACGAGCTGATATGAGGTCACGTAAAGATATAATTCGAACAGCTCCGAGCGGGTTTATTCAAGCTATAACTGATATGTGCCAAAAATTCTTAAAGGAAAAATACGTCTTTTCTCCGATAAGATGTATACGCTAAAACCACACAGAATAAAACTACATACATTAGCCAATTGTAGATGAACAAAGGGTGTTTGTCGCGCGCGTCATCATTTACAGCAGAGAGGCGGATTTCTGCCTCTCCTTCCTCTACTTGCTGCTGCAGCTCCAATGATTGGAAAAACTTTGTTTGGAATTTGTGCGAGTGCAACCGATAGTGCAGAGGGACATTGAATTTGAAAGGCTATAAACAAACGTTAACACTCGTGTTAAAGAAGCTACCACCTGCTCATCTTTAAAACTAACAACAATATAAAGTGCGTTTATTGAAACATCAAAATGGCCCCGTGTCCTATCTGCAACCGATCAATCATTCGCATGGCAAATCATCTGCGAAAAGAACATAACTTATTTCATAACACTACACAACTAACATCATTGAAAGAATTCATTTGACTATTAAAGATGTTATAGTGATAGATAAGATCTTATTTGAAGAAGAATAAGAAAAGAACATGCGTAAACTTTCAAAAAAGTCATGAAACGACTCCAATACTTATTTTTGATCAAAGAAACATTTGATGCCAGTAGTGCTTTTGTTGACAGTATCGATGACAAGATTGACAAACTAACGACTACGCTAGGAGGATGTTATGGTTCGCTACTGCCACA
>JAUYWV010100787.1:0-13524 GCA_032274565.1 Nematoplana nigrocapitula | reverse complement strand
TTGCGGCAGACCCTCGTTGTATTTCCTCCATTTTGACCTTATCCCGTTCTTCTCTACGCAGGCATATCTCTCTTTAATGAAGTCGCCGATCCATCTCACCATACACTTGCGGGTGTCTACCTTCAGCATTTTCCAGAGGAGCCCCACCCTCCACACCTTGTCGTATGCTTTTGAAAAGTCGAAGTCCAGCAGCACTGTTCGCTCCGCTACGCTCCTTGGATTCTTGCTTCTCTTATTCCTTTTCGGCTTGCCCCATCTGTCGATTACTTCTTGCACCACTCTCGCTACGCTATCCTCCGTCGATCTTCCCTTCCTGAACCCTGACTGCTCTGGTGGTATCAATCCTCTACTTTCCATCTGGTGGTATAGCCTACAACGCACCGGTAGCGGATATCTTGGCCGGCAAAGGAGGGAAACATAACTGAGGAATGGTGTATAAAACTTACGATGAAACGTAACTGGAATCTTCGTAAATATTTGCGATTCATGGTAGCCACGAGGGATATACAAAAGCGTGTGTATAAATATCTTCGTAGGCGCGAAGACTGTTGACGTCATTACTTCCTCAAAAATAGTACACATAGATTCGCCTTGCAGCTGGCGTCAATATAATTGACCAGTGAATTCCGCATCTAAAATATGTAGTATTGGCCCGTAGCCAGGCGTGCTGTTCAACTTTTGAGTGCTCACAGTTTTCCGCTATGTGCAACAATATACGTAACGCGTTTCTCTAGACAGACGTGTACTTTATGTCTTGTAAATATTGGGATACATCGCAAGCGGTACAGTGTAATAATAACGAAAACAATAATTAAACAGCAATTAAAGCAAATATGTGATCTTTGTACAATACAATTATCCGAGGGTAAAACCTAGAATTAAATAAGAAACGTAATGCAAATATGCATCATTTATGTTGTACTGGAACTTCATCGATGTTTTCGTCCAAAATATGACAGCATTCCTTGAGTCTTTTTGTGATAAATCTTAATGCGATGAGCAATTGGTGTATTGACTCTAAAGCATGGTTCCTCCGTGAGTTACGTCTCAATCGAGGCCCAAACAAATTCAACTAATGGGTAATTCCCGACTTGAAAATCTGTAGTTACGGAAAAGATCTTAACCGCCTAAATAATCCAATAGATTACTGTGGTCTCTAAACACGCGTTCCCTGCGTAATGCACGATGAAGGATAATCATATACGCCATTATAATAAAACAAAAGTTTGAGGAATAACAACTTGTATATATATATAGACAAACGAGAGAAAACATGAACCAATTGGATTCCACGTAACTTTACGAGTGCTCCTATACCACTCGTAAATTACAAAGGATATATTTCAGTTACGAAGATTTACTTAAGGCTACTATTAATCGTAAGTTTTATACACACACCAATTTTATTGATCGCCTGCTACGAAGAGTTTATCTTCGTAAATTCACTACGAAGGTTTTATACACCGTCCCCTGACTAATCAAATTCCTGTCTGAAGAGGCGTAGAAATTTCCAATTTACATTGGGCCATCCATGCTAATTTGCTGAATTTTGAATTTATATATTTCACTAACACCATCTTTAAATATTCCAAGCACATCTTCAGAGTTTGAGTAATTAAAAAAACATGAAAAGTAATGTGTTACAGCAAGGTCAAGCTCATCATCCCAAAAACGAACATGGAGATCCACTTGTTGCTGCTTCAAAACCGTATTTAAAGTTTCATCGAAGGAAGCTGAATAAAATCGAAGTGAGCGTAATAACAAGATAAAAACGAAATTCATCTATCTGATGTCAGCTCAGCATGCCAGAGTCGCTTGGTTCTAAGTAATTGTCAAAATATACATGGGACTCTTCCATCACACATACTATTAACAAAATTCCAGACGAGCGGGCACCCTGTTATTACTATGTATAAGTATTACTAACTAAAATAATTCGTTAATAATAAGTTATTATTTCCCTTAATATCCTAGTAAAGACGATCTTTTATTTAATAAATAGTCAAATAAATCCGTTTTTAAATCTACTTTCTACATAAATAATTCCTGCATGTTTTGCATAAAACACCATAGAAATTATGTGTTTAAATTATTAATATACACTTACTGGATACTTTCGATCTTTAATTTTAAGACTTCATAAAAATATTTATCAATGTTTATGAATTTTCTAGAATTCTGGTACTTTTCTCTGAAATTCTAAGATTTTCCCGTGATATTTAGAGCTTTTCACCAGGAATTCAACGGAATCTAAATTTCAGGAATTTTTACAAGTTGGAGCTACAGGGGTAAAATAGTCCTCTTTAATAATATTTCAGATACTTCCTCCTTCCGCAGCTGAACATGGACGAGAACACCCTTAGTTAACTGCGGATTGTTTTTCTTGGAATTTTTGCCATTTTTTTAACATTGCCTCGGAACAGACAGGCGGGGTACTGAGTCAGAGCTTAAATCTTACCGGCTCTATTTATCCAGTAGTATTCAATGATTCCTATTGGAAGCGAACCAGTTGTGAACGGGGGCGGTCTGTCCCTTAAGCTGGGATTGTCAAATGCCTTCGTCCACGAATTGTCCTCCTGTGAAGAAGCTGTATTTTAATTTCACTTGATTGTCCTTCGACTCAGCCCGCTGCCAAGCGGAATTGCTGGCAATGACGCGATGGAGGCTTTCCAAATTCTTTCAGTCCAACATCAGAGTGACGACGATGTGCTGGCATCGGTATTCAGTTCGCATGCGGAGGATGTGCGTTCACATCTTTTGCCAACTCGATGGATCACCTGCATCACTTTCCGTCACAATTGCGACACTTACGAAGCGCAGGAAGAACAGTTCCTTGCCCAGCTGCAGTTGATCTCTGTCAGTGGTGAACATAGTTCTACTACAAGAGGTGGTTCTCAATTCTGAACTGACTCCACCGGAAATACTCGAAGACTTTCGGATTTGATTATGGATATTATTTGTTTAATGCGTTGTACAGCTTTACAAATCTATGACAATAAAGAATGAGCATATTTAATAACGTCTAATATGTTTTAAAATAGTTACAAAATATATTTCAATATACAATTTTTAAAATACCGCAGGGATTGCTGATATTATCGCATATCGCAGCTTGTGGCAACACTGTAGTGGTAACTTTATAAATATATTTTGTTACAGAAAATATTCTTTTTTCACTATATAGACTATATAGAGCAATACGTGCATTTTCAAATTTGATAAATAAGGAAAATTGTGTATATTTTAAACATGATATAACCTTTTCAACTATATAAACAAGTTTAAACTCTTTTGTGATGTTGATGGAACTAAGGAAAATTAAGGTGTACATTGTAGACTGATTTTACCAGGCAATAATAACAGTCCATTAAAATGAGTAGAAATGGTTAAATTAAGGACTAGGAAAAACTTTGGTCAACTGTAGTACTATCCTGGTATGTATTTAGCGTAAAAGGTATAGGCATAATAGTTATCATACAAACTATATGATACTTGATTGTTTTTTTCTTACCGGAAATTATTAGTTATATTAAAATATTGATAATTTAGACATATAGATGAGAAAAATTGTATGGCAAAACTGTATGGCATAGATAATAGAACGTAACAGCAGTTTATGGAAGCTGGGTAAAAGTTATACTGTGCAAAAAATAGTTCGCACTTCACTTTTTGTCCTGCAGATATTGTTGGTATTTCATTTCAGTCTTGCACTGACAGTTAGTAGAAATAAAATTTTATAACACTGCCCAGTTTCAAGTACCTGTTCCCTATTTAAAGAAGAGCGAGAACCCTGCTACGTTAAAGACGAAGTAAAAGCCTGTACGCGGTGGGACCACAGTCTTCACGGCTCAAAAGGCGACAATCTTCCCTGTCCTCCGAAAGCCCCCAATGCCCGGGCTTTCGGGTCGTCCGGTCACAAGCCCCGCGCTGTGGCTGGCGGTGCTTCTCCGTGCAGGGGATGTAGAAGAGAATCCATGGCCCTGGCTTTCTACAATCCTTACTCCCGGATTTCTCTGGACGGACCGCGTCAGGGCGGTGGCGCTGCTGAAGCAGTGGGGGGGGGGACATTGGCTGGCCTGTAGAGCTGGGCGGCGCACCCCTTAGCACGAGATTTTGGGGGAAGGATCGCCTACTAGTACTACTAGCGAGAACCCTGCTAACAAACTATTTGACGAGCAAAATATGTTCAGTGTTGTGCAGAGAAACTTTGATTATTTTTTTAAATGTATAGTAATTTGTAGACCGTTGCAAATATACCGTGAACTCACTGCTTCTCATTGTAGGGTTCAGCAGACTGCTCCATCATGAGTTTGATTTTCTGCTCTTCCGACAAATTAGAGTTGGCCAAGTTTGTCACCTGACAAGACAGTAAGCACAATATTTAAGGCACACACCTAGTTCAAAGTTGGCATTCATATAATTAAGCTACTCATAAACTCTGCTGACCAAACACAATGGAAGCAAGCTGCTGTTTTAATAAAAACTGCATTTTCAATCTCTAGTAATTCGCTTAAATAGGAAATAAGCTTATAGCCTTGGTGTCTCTTCATCCCTGGGCAACTAAATTATCACGATCATTTGACACGGTTCCAGACACCTAACAGCAGACAGGAAATTTCCTTACTCTCTTGAAATAAGTCCCGGTTCAATGTTGGTTGCAAAACCAATAAAAGAGCAATCAAATTTCCCTAAATCAAGACTTTTAGATATCTGCATGGTTTACTTAAAGGCGTAACTTCTAAAATGACTTCAAAGGTGCCAACGTGCGCCCCCCGCTAAAATTACTTGACCTGTTTTATCAACTAAAACATTGCTCGTAACTAGTTAATATTGACTTAAAAAACGCCTATAACATTTATCTTAAATAATATGCTAACCGTAATAAATGATGTTATGCAAGGATGTTATTAGATAATTCTGAGAAACTGATTAAAAAATTTTGATCACTACGTGATCCTTATACAATTACCTTACTGATTTGATGAAATTTTAGGTCCGAGGAGCCCTGTTGCTGCAAAACACAAGCAAAATAATTAACAAAATATATCAATAGACGTTTTTATACCACTCTTCCGGATGGCATTGTTCGCGAGTCCAAATCTCCAATAATGTAAAGCCTGACTGAGAGCTGTCAACACTGACGCAAGCAAATTCCAGAGGTTTATGGCGGCTTCATATAAATATGAAAAACTCTAAAATTTACTTTAATTTTCAAACACATTATTAAACCTCACCTTTTATCTTAGAAATCGTCATTTGAATTGCTCTATTGTGTAGCTTAAAAACTATTTGTTTATCATCATTTGCAGTTTCGAAAGCATTAGTATTGTGGGATGTTGCAATATTCGAAGTAACCGACACAGGACTGTTGCCTCCTGGTCCCTACACAATCCAAGTACTTAATTTAATAGAGATTATCAGGTCAACTCTCCACACATTTTCAAGAACTAAACTGAGAAACTTATAGGTTACATTTCCACCCAAATCAACTGGGTTTTCTCAGTCTATTTAATTCGACTACTAACTAGTACTCTAGCAAAAGAGCAACACATCTTGAGCAACCAGCTGTAGCCACATGAGGCCTTCTGCAAAAGCGCGTCATTTTTCCTATTATTTTTTATGTTAAAAGACAAACTCCATAGAATAGTGGTTATCGACATCGCTAAACAGTGTACAATAAAGGGTATTAGCATCGAAGAGTTGTTGTTGAACTCGGTTAGGGTTAGAATACTGTCTGATCCACGCTGTTTTATGCATGTGAGTGTTGGACCACTAACAACTCGATGGAGCCCGGTTGCAGGCAGAAAAGTTGAGTTCTAAGAAAAATAATGGTCAGTGGATCGACAAGGTTTACAAGGTGCTACGCCGTGCTGGCATACTATTTTAAAACAGGATGGAGAAGGCTTAATCCTAAACAAGCACACACCGTGGGTGGAAATAAGGGGGAACTGGGGAAATTAGAGAAGAGTCAGCGTAGCGAGTTTTATAGTAAGGACCACGTTATAGTGAGGGTCTGAATGATTTGTGAATAACCTACCAGAAAAAGAGTGAAAACTAAAGGAAGCGAAGTCGCATTGACTGTTAAATGCTGATTACTAAGCGGCTGGTATAGAGATTAATTTAACTAACTTTCTAGCAGTTTGTATCAGAGAACAGAACATTTTAGCTCATGCATAATGTTGAAACGTCAAAATTATCAGGCCAATATGCAACTACTGTATATGCATAAGTGAAGAGCGTCATTGTATTCACAGAGTCAGGCGCTGCTGAAGTATCTGGATAAGGGAAGAGTCAGCAGGAACAAGGAACTGGACGGTCTAAATAGGTATTTGTACGAACAGCGAAAGAGAGTAGTGGCTTTCCGGTGGGTTCCGGGACATGCAGGAGTGGTCGATCAGAGGAGATTTGGTTTGAGTGTAAAGAAATACAAGCAGAGGCTGGAGGGAAGAATGAGAGGTAATTGCCGGAATATCAAGAGGGGAGACGGGTGGAAGAGTGAGCAAGAGGTTATCGCGCAACTCAGATCAGGACACTGCAGGAAGGCAAAGTACTACCAGAAAAGGATAGGGTTGGAGCAAGATGAAGAAATGCGCGTAGGAGAAAGATCACTGGAGGACGATGCATACGGCATGGAACAGCATGTGGATGGAGGTGGTTTTACGGTTCCTCTGAAAAGCCCACCCCGAGTGGTTGGCCTGATGGAGGTACGGACCGCCACAACTGCAAGAACATCAAGAGGGGAGTACGCAGAGCGTGTTCCTCTTTTCAAGCTGAAATGGTGGCGTTGAGCAGGGCGCTGAAGTGGCTGGCTGAAAACCAGAGAGAATGGAGTGGCCAAGATTGTGACGGATAGTCAATCGGGTATGAGAGCTATCAAAAGGAAGGCGAAGAACGTGTGCGAGATGGTGGACATGGTGAAAGAACAACTCGAGAGGATCTCTGAGGGAAAATCCATCATGTGGGTCCCGAGCCACTGTAACATCAACGGTAATGAAATGGCGGATGCGGCTGCGAACGCAGTCGCATTGCTTAGCCAAAAAGAAGTGGAGTGCAGCTTATTGGGGGTGGCCAAGAGACTGCAGAAGACCGTCAAGAAGAGAGTTTGGAAGAACGGCAGATGTGAGAAAGTGTATGGCAGAGGAGCTAAGGAAGAAGAGGAGGGAGTGGAAGAGGGAAGACAGTGTGGCGATGGCGAGAGTGAGGTCAGGACACTTGTTGGAGCTGGGTATCTACAAAAAGAGGATTAGGCTCAGTGGGGAAGGGAAGTGCAGAAGGTATGAAGAAGAGGAATACAGTTGAACACGTCATCCAATGCCAAGCGGACTGAAACCAGAGGGAGAAGATTGGACTGACAGGGATTTGGGACCTGGCGAGACGACCGAGAGTGGGACTAGAGTACTGGAAGTGGTGAAGGAAGGAGTGGAGAGACTCGCCCCAAGCGTAACAATAACAACAACTGCAGTGTCCCTCCGTCTGGGCCCTGTTTCATAAAACGTACAAGTGCTAAAATAGTGATCAGTTTAGCCAAATTGTGTTTCATAAGCCTACAATTGCAGACTTGTATAACAAGTGGGATTCAACAAGTGTAGCATACGTGTAGGTGTGCCGCATTTCACCAGTTCTTTGATTTTTACAATTGTAGGGTAATCCAATGAATACCGCTTACAATTCTACAAGTTGACAGTCTCTGTAAATTTTCTGATGCGAAGGATTTAACTTTTTCGTTCAAAATCACAAGACAACGCCATTTAAACAAATAAATTTTCAGACATCTACCGAGAAATTTCGATTTGGCGAAGATATCAGATATTCTGTTGAACCGAATTGGGCACGTTTTGGAGCATAACGATAGAAATTTCGTGCTTTCTCCAAGAGAAGCAAATTCTTTGCAAAACGGGGTTCTTCTCCATCGGTGCTGATTATCGCGTGATTAGGTTAGTCAAGTGTGCACTCAATCAGCGATATTCTTTTACCCGATATCGTACATTTTCCAGTGAAAAATGTCGAACTTTCTACCGTAAAGGCGGCATACCCTACTTCCAAACTTTTTTCGAGCAAACATCTTTAAAAACGCTACATTTTCCTCCATTGCAACATGTGTCTATGTAGGTAGAGTACATAGAACTAGAGTACTATAAATAGAATGGCCTAGAAAGACTATGCTGACTCGCGCGACACGTCAACTGCTTTAGCCAATCGGTGATAAGGTAGCCGCCCTACGTCTCTAAGACAAGACACTTGTACTGAAACACAGAATATAATTAACTTAAAATATTAGTTCTACATTTGTAGGTATACAATTGTAAGTTTTATGAAACAGGTCCCTGGAGTCTAGTCTCATCGGTATGCCGCCAGCTCCAGCGAATGCCCAGTGCCAATCCGCTGAAAGTTAACGGCCTTGTTCCGGCTTCACCCTCTCTCCTTCTCCAGTCGGACTACGCAGTCACTGTATACCATTCTTATCCTTTTGTGGGTCATCTGTTTCTTTAGCCTCAATTTAACCACGTCAAGAACACACCCCATGCCTTCTTGCCGCAGTGAGGCACCACCCATTGCCACTGTCAGTCATCTTATTATCTTTAACCAAGTGAATAGCATTAAGACGTGGAGCACATCGTCCGGAAATGTCTGGCCGAGATAGAGAGCAGCGGCCAGCATAACGCGACTGGTCGATCTATGCATAAAACCGGGCAAGGCGACCCAATGGTGGCTATGGTTTTACCAACGAGAATGGAGATCCTGGCGTAGATATAGCTAGAATAGATCCTGCTACTACTATGACTATTTCATCGCAGCGTTCGGGGCTCAAGGGGCGTTAGTGATAGCATGTGAATTAACTCTCCAGCTGACAGCAAACTGGCTAGTTGAGTAGTGCAAGAGATGGAAAGCCTGTAGTATCCTCCCAATCCCTCGGGAGGTAAATCAGGTGACCACATGTATAATCTGGGCGACACTCAAGCACCATTGTAACTTCATCAGTCTCCTTGATGTGACCTTCGACTATCAAGTCAACTTGCCACCAAACCAATCTAACTCGGCGGAAACTACAGGGAAGAGTCAACATCTTGAGATGCCTTGATGGATGGACTTATTGGCAGTAGCAGAGGCGCCATACAATACATTCGCCCGGTCCACTGCCTTGTATGGAGTCTAGCACTTGCATCAGACTCATCAAGGGTATCAGGAGTCCGCATGGAGTTAGTCCTTATAGACTCCCAGTTTCTCTTCAGGAAACTCACTGTAGGTTCCAAGCCACTTGCAGTAACGGCCAGCTTTGAATTCCGAAAAGATGCTTAAAACTACGAAGCGGACTCCCTTTTAGCAACCCACAGAGCTTGATCAAAATAAAAAATAATCCGCAAGGAAAAAATTTCACTGGCTCAGCTCTGCACCGGGCCCTCTCCATTACTCCAAGCGTACCTAACCCCATAGGGAGAGCGGAGTTTCCACTACTGCCACCACCTATCCTTGATTAACCACACCCGGCTCAGCATATCGATTCAGCTCCCACGTTGACCATGCTTGAGGGTCGATCTATGAATCCTTTATCTTTGGGAAGCTGGGACGCTACTTCAAGCCCCCCACTCCTACCGGGATAAACAAGATTATATATTTCGGATAACCAGTTAATACGCCAAATGAAAACAATCTTGTTGATTGATATTCGGAAAAATAAGAGATAGCTTTCTAACAAATCTTGTGACAATTATTTTAGCCACAACCTATCGTTTGGCTACTTTAAGTACAACAATCATAATCTCATATACTTCAGTTAATAATAACATCAATAAAAAATTTATTTTGTCAAAGTCGGTAATACAAATTTAAAACAGAGACCATGAAAGACAATAAAATAACATGTTACTGTTAGGATAGTTACAAAGCATACATTACGGGCAAAAAGTGGCAAATTGAATAAACAAAGATCCTTATAAAATGTGCAACAAATAGTCACAAACAATAACTAAACGTAACATAACTATACCAAACAGGCATACAATCAACATCATGTATAAAACGCAGGATTTCACATAAGACAATAAAGCGAGTAACATTTTATGTCAAAAGATAGTTTGTAATATGATAAGTGTGCAGTATTGAATTAAATAATATAACCGAAAACCTTAAGTCAATTAATTCAAACGCAGATTTTGCTAAATAAATTAGAGTTTCTAGTATGGCTAAACAAATTTGTGCGAAGGCCGAAAATAAGTAGTTTTTAAACGTGCTATTCATATCACTCTGTGGTCAATTATAGCTTTCGCATTTTAAAGTTATTAAATCTTGTTAAAACATCAGTATTTTGATGCAATTATAAAGTTGCGAGAGGAAAGTTTATCTATGTGGTTATTCGAAACATGTAGGCTAAATATAACTGAAACCACTAAAAAAGCAAAAATTCAGAGTAGAAGGGTCATCCACAACCTGTAACTAGACACTGAAGTCACCCCTTATTCAGCCGATCATTTCACTGAGCTTTTGATTAAATAGTCACATTTCTATCACCACCTTCGCACCAGTCTCTTTCTCACTTATCACAATCCTCATATTCTAGATATTTTTGCACATCGGACACTATTTCGCATTAAGCTAACGGCGCTTTTTTAAATAGTGAGTAATTCCAAAATAATAACGTTTATCTGTAATCTATTTCATAAAGCTCGCGAGTTTTACAATTGCAGAATTACAAGTGTATAAAGAACTAAAAACACATGTTAAATTATGAGTTTCATAAAGCACTTGTAATTCTACTTGCGAATTCCAATGAACTATTAGTGCTTGCGTTTTATTGATCACTGATACTGTGTTTCTCCTTTATGCATTGTACAATCGGATGCGTTCCCCCTCACCCCTAAACATTTTGGTATCTCCTTTGTGTTTGCTGGTGTCTATGATCGGTTAGAATTAAAGTGCGTGTACTGCCATTGCAGTGTTTCATCTATTATACAAGTCACTTTTAGAGATTCTAGTTATATATTATGGGAATTCCGCTAAAAGTGTAAAAACGATATATTTATGAAAGGCAACCAGTACGAATTTACAAGTGTATAAGAGCTTACTACACATGTGGAATTCCACTTGTAACACAAGTGGACCCATCTACATATGAAACGCAATTTACTTGTAACTATACAAATGTAGAACGTGTGAGCTTTACAGTAAATAGCACAAATTTATGCGGGACCCTGTTTTTAAAAGCTGTAGGTCATCAAATCAAAAATCAATGAAAGGAACCAAATTACACTGAAGAACGATCAGCTAATTCACCTAAAATTTAACTATAAAAAAATTATATATAATTTCACGCAGTTCTAATTACTGACAAATTTTACTTCTACACACAAACATAGATTTACATTGCATTCACAGATTAAACCAGTACACAATTAATGTTAAATACACAAAGTTCCAGGATAAAACGAATAAACGCATATTCACCACAGTTTGTATGGTAGCTGAAGTTCAGCATCACAGCAGGTATCACAGTTAATGGCATAAGAAAAATTGTTCGTAGACGATCACAATAAAATATGTTCTCCGTGAATAAACTTTTATTTTGGAGAAACATGATAAATTCAACAACGACCCATATACAGTACTGTAACAAATTTCTTTGTAAGTAGTACCTTTACAAGAATCGCCATAATTACAATACTATATCTGCACAAAATAAATAGAATAACAAACCTGAATACAGCTCGAGATACGTACATTTTTATAGACATCCCTTCTGGACATATCTTCCGGATTTCTACAAAAATAAAAAAATAAAAATGAGTATACACTTTTGTATTACAGTTCAGTCCAAAAAGAGTATTACTAGTACAGTGAAACCCCACTAAACTGGACACATTTTCGCAGCTTGAAGCCATCTGTCCAGTTAATAATACATAATTTAATTCAATAATCCGTCAACTTCGCTATTCCGGATTTCGGGCACATCAAAGAACACTAAAATAGATTAAATAACCTCGCTTAATCGGGCTAAGTGAGGTAAAATGCCCTAATACCCAGGTAATTTTTTTCCAATCTCGACTCTTTTAAGTCTCCCTGAATAACTTGCCTCCAAGTCTTACGTGGTCTTCCTCTTCTTTTGGCATTATCTACCTCACAATTTCTGCTCTTGATGACTTAGTTTGCATTATCCATTTTCTCTATGTGACCAAATTATCTGAGACACATTTGTTTTACTTTCAATGCCCAATCTGTTCCTCAGCTCATCAAAAGGCCTCTTCTGTCGCTAAGACTTACATTACACATCCATCTAACTCTCTATATTTCTGTACGCTCAAGTCTTCCTGATTTACAGGTCGTCTCACTACCATCTATCACTAGCTGCATAAAGCTTCCCTGTCATCTTGTGTGAAAACACGTCAAAAGAGGCAGCAGCTCCCTACATTTATTCCTATTCCAGTCATTCTTCCACTTGCCATTACCTTTGTTTTAGCTATGTTAACAATCGATCATTAATAACAAATGCGATGAGAGCCACAGATTTTATTTTATTGTCTTTTAAAAATTGTTTGTAGGAAGCAGTCTTCCTTAGTCGAGGAAGGTTTTAGAATACCGACTTGGAGGAGCTCCTCGAGTGTGAAATCTCTACATCATTTTATACATCTTATTGATATGCCATCTGTAATGCTTCCATAAAAATGGTGACCATTCCATTTGAACACTGTATTAAATGAGTTGATTTGCAAAACAGATATTACTTACGCGATCTTTTTCTTTTGTGGCTCAGTGTTTAGCTTGGGAACTCTTCTAACAATGATACTCGTGTATTTTGGTATGAGCTCATCCTCTCTGATATACACTAAAAAATAAAATTCAGTATACATATAACAATAAATAATTAATAAATTTACAAATACCTACCTTTTCCATTAATGTCCTCCATTTTCAAATCATAATCATTTGAACGAAGGCCACATTTATCTCTAATAGCATTTCGTAGTTCTCTCACAGATATTGATGAGCCATCAAACTGTACTGTCTCAAAGTTGAGATTTGATTTGAATTTGTAATAAACTTGAGATGACATCTATAAAATAGAATAGGTATCACTCAAACATTACATGACATCTTCAACAAATCTGAAATATACATTTTTTAGTTAAATTTAATAAACAGCAGGTACAAAAACCCGTAACTGTTTAAAGACAATAATAACTAGATAGTCAGCAAAAATGGTTTAGTTTTAGTTCAATTTTATGTATCACACTGAAATCGAAGAATTTAAATGAATCTATTAATTCTGCTAAAATGGCCCTGTGAAAAACTCCATAACTATCGATTTTTATTAAAATATTAAAAACACAAGATACAGTGCAATAAACAAGTACAGTACAGTGTCTCCAAATTAGTTTTCATTATTTTTCGCGCATGACGATTATTTTCGCGCCATGAAAGATAAAAAATGCCCAGAATGCTATGCGGTTTTTGTTTAGATTAATAAACAAAATTGTAACTTTTAAAAACAAATTAAACAATATTATGAAATCAAAGACATAAGTATCTGATCAT
>JAUYWV010100776.1:0-13524 GCA_032274565.1 Nematoplana nigrocapitula | reverse complement strand
TAAACAGGAATCTGTTAACGAATTTTAAAAAAATGGTTTTAAAAGTTGCGGAACACAATAATATGAAAAGTCCCAGAACCTCATGTTGTTGCGTCTTTTATTTGAAAAACGCCATTAAAAACAAAAGAGCGCGGGCCAATTCGCCCCCTCCCCCCCCGGGTAAGATAGGGTTAAACTAATGAAACCCAGCTCATTAACGATATTTTGATTCGTCCGCCCCTCAAAAGCAATCCAGTAATGATCTGTGGCATTATTTACGTATTCTATTAATAGTCAGTAATATCGATTCTTACATACGGTAGGGAGAGTTGGACTATCTCACAAGAGTAATGGACAAAAGAAATGAAGCGGTTGAGATGTGGTTTCTAACCCAGGGTACACACCATGTGATTTTCTGACGTGCAATTTTTGATGCGAATACCTGCAGGATTTTGCAAAAATTGTAAATTCATGTACAGTAGATGATACATGATGCAAATTCTAATAACGATTTTCAAGGCGATATTTGTAAAGTATAAATTTAAGAGAAAGAGAAAAATAAGAAATCTAAATGCGACATATAAATATTATATGAAAATAATGAGTGCTAAAATAATTTTTAATTATTAAATGTAAATAAAAGATAAAACTATTAATTTTAAACATTTAATCTTTATATTAAATCCGAAATATTATTTTAATCTTACATTTCAATTATGTCATTGGAATTTTGCGTTTTAAAAAATCGTAAAGAAATAGAACTTTGTCATATGATTAAAACGTATGCAAAAATCGTCTCTAAAAATTGCATGTGAACGAGGAAGTACTGCGGAAACGAACGAAACGTTCTGAAAAACAATTCTTAAAAGACTGGTAGAATTTCTTGGACATGTCATGAGAAAATAATACATAGAAAATCTGGTTGTGACGGGCAAGATCGACGGGAAAAGAAGCAGAGGAAGGCAACGTTTAGCATACATTGGCAAATTGAGTAAATGAATGAACATTTCAGATCAGGAAGTGCAAGTTAAGAACGACAATAGATTCGCCATAGCACTTAATGGTTGTAATTTTATCATTTTTTACCAAACACATGTCATGACGTTTTTTAGTTTAGTTAACTAATTCGTTCGTCATTCAACAAGTGCCAGTGGACTATATTGCTATGTTCAAGGACACAGTAACGTGAAACACTAAGTCAATCCCACAATAAAACATTCTGTTTGAGAAAATACTACTGAGATACTTAGCAGTGAGTAGTGCAGGAGGATTGGACAGCGCTGTTTCGTCCTTGTTAGGCCTCATCAGCAATCCATAACTTGTTGCTATAACTGCAAAGCAGCTCAGCTTACTGTACATTTCTTGAAATGATAAAAACACTTCGTTATTTGTATGAATCGTACTACCACTTCACTATGTCGCCTATTTCTGCTGCCACTCAATTGGCAGTCTTTCAAATAAGTCACAATTTTGGACAAGTCTCATGTGGAATCAGACAGCGCCACATCAGAGTCATTTCTTATCACGATTCCAAAAGAAAAATTATCCAAGAAGTGTACTTACTACCGAATAATTATTATTATTAGTCACGCGAGCAAATTTTTAATGACAATAATTCTAAATAGAATTCCATCGAGAGTGGAATTGATTCTCAATGAAACACAGGCCTCAGGAAAGACACAAGCACAGTTAGGCAAATCACAAATCTTCGCATTATATCTGAAAAATAACGTAATCACAAACGTTAGCGATTTTAGAAAAGCGGTCGGTCGAGTCTGGCATGCAGGACTTTGGCACACGCTGGATTAACAGAGAATTGACAAACCAATGTATATATGCTAATACAAAATCTTTACGAAAACTCAAAATCCACAGTAATGGTAGGAAACAGCAATACAGTGACTGATTTCAAACAACAGTCTTCGGCGTCAGACAAGGATGCATTCAATCTCCATCCCTTTTCATTTTTTTATTTCTTGAAAGCATCATGATGGATGCATTGGAGTGCTATAGTGAAGGCATCAGATGTCGGGGCCTAACCATAAACAACCTGAGGTTTGCAGACGATATCGTCCTTCTGGCAGAGAGTGCTCAAGAGTTACAGTAGTTGATATAACGAAAAGACTGGCCGAAACAAGCAGGAGATATGGTATGGAGATAAGCAGAGAAAAGTAAGATCATGGTAACTGAATTTAAGTATTTTTGGGTGCCATTATCACAAAAATGCAACTAGCAATCTCGAACCAAAGCGCAGACTAGGAACAGCAACGACGGCAATAGCTAAACTGGACAACATCTGGAAAGCCAGAAAATTAAAGCCGGAGACAAAGATAAAGCTGATGACGGCAATGTTGAACAGTATCGTACTCTATGGCTGTGAAAGCTGGAATATTACCAACAAAATCAGGAAGAAGATAGAATCTTTCGAAATGAAGTGCTATCGTAGGCTGCTTGCATTGTATCTCATGGAGACAGAAAAGGACTAATGTCCAAGTATTGGAGATGATCAAAGCGGAGTGTGCTGTAAAACAACCGGAAAGACTAATGGAATCAGTCATGAAAAGTAAATTGTCATTTTTTGGACATCAGAAAAGACGAGATGTAATTACAAACAAAGACTCTGATGCAGGGAAAATGCGAAGCATGGCGCCACTAGGATAATGTCAAGGAATGGACGGGTCACATCAGAAGATTAGTCACCTTTCAGAAGACAGGGATGGTTGGCGAAAGGTTGTCAAAAATTGCGAGTGCACCTATGGCATAACCGGCTACGGAGAAATTAATTGAAAACTCTACTGCAATCAAGGTAACAGCAAACAATCTTAGCTTGCTTTGGAATGGATCGCATGAGTATACTGTAGAATACAATTCATATAAGATAAAACAAGAAAGCTACTCCGAAAAGTTGACTGTTTTAGCCACTGAAGAAACTATAGTCCTGTTTAGTAGTATGAGCGTATACTGGCTAACTCTAGTTTTCCTCGAATTGAGCATGTCTCTTTCTTTCCTAAAATACCACAAAACGCCTCCCATGAAGAATATACGATCGATATAAAAACCACAATTTATGGGACACCCGGTACATCTGCATATATTTAATTTTGACCTATACTATAACGATGATCTGTGCTCCTTCCTTGCCGCAGACTTTGGCTTGCTACTCGACTGTGTTGGTCTGTGTGTGTGTGGACAAAACATGTCATAAAATAGCATTATTGTCTTTCAAATGATTCCAAGAACTGACCGGACGAGTTGGTGACTAGAATCAACATGTGAAACCGTCAGATATTAAGTCTTGTATTACTTTGACTATTCTCCTTCAGTTGAGGTGAAATGTAGAACGCTTTGAAAATTAATTTTTGAATACTATAATTTGGTAGATTCCAGAGTAGAAAGCAGGCCAAAAATCGGAAACATTTATGTCCATACGTAAACGTTTTCAACAACAACAGTTGTAAATTTGTATCTACAGTCAATAAAAATTTCTCGTCGACTTAGTCATCGAATTGTCGTCATCGCCACAGTGTCGCTATTTGATCTTCCCAGAAATCTACGCACGTATTCCAACTAGCTAACAGGTGCCGCTTCTCCCTTTAGAACTGTCGTAGACTTTCGTCATCCGCTGTCTGCACATGCTTATTATTGTACTGTGAAGCAGTGCACCATCTGGGTGGTGGCCACTTATGGCAAAGTGTCCAGTCTTCGTCTAATTGTTTCGAGTATACGCAGATTCGAATTGCGTATTTCCGCAGAGTAACTCTTAAATACCTTACTGTCTAAATCTAGATAGGCATCGAGCTGTCCCGAGATCTAATTAGTCTGACTGGCAAGAGGCGCTTGTTAATCTGCAATTCCACAGTTCAAGAAAGCAAAGTTCCGACGGACACGTACTTCTGTACAGCTAGCAAAGTTACTTTCTCGTGTGCCGTGGTAGAATCATGTGAGTTCCGCTTCCAATGTTTTATTTTATCTCTTAGCGCATATTTTAAATTTCTCCTCGCAAAATTCAATGAGAAAAATGGGAAAAAGTCTATTTGAAAAGGACTGAGACTAGTTTCAATACTTTAATCACAAACCACAAATTAATAGTACTTATCTGATCTCAACTGCAATTACGATATCTCGTATCAACGAGCGCAACTGCAATTCAATTTGTCTAGAGTAATATCTCGGATCTCATCTGTAGCCATTTAAAATATTTGAAATTATTTACGAAAGCCTTTATGCCTGCTTTCGCAAGAATCAAATATATGTCATGCCTTCCAAACAATTAATCATTGCGAACACATAAAATAATGGCAATTGTCCATTGCACAAAATTCTGTCTTATAAATTGGAAGTGTAATTGTAAAATAGTTTTATTTTTAATAAAAGTAGGTTCCAGTATCTTTAATCATCGCCTTGCTTGTAGCTGTACTTGTACTCTAGATAACTTCAACATCATCTCTCGCGCTCCGTCTAAATTTAGCTTATCAATTCAAGAAGCGCTCACTATTGGTCGATTCTCTCCATCGATCAATCATCAGCAATTGCATTCCGGAGCGGATTACTTTCTCAAGCTTTTCTGAATTTTACTTATAGAACTGTACCTGTAGAATCCTACTTTTAGTTAATCTGTTTTGTAATTTTCTGTATTATTTATACTCCTATCTACATAAAACTTTATGTACTCCTGATGATGGTCTGATGATACGACCGAAACGCGTCGAGAATAAATGTTTGCAATCAGTGTCGCTCTTACTTTTATTTTAAAGATACTATTTGGGAATCGCAATACAAAGAATGACGTATTTCTGATGTAGATGAGATGTTTTGATTTTTTAGGTACTAAACATTATCATTAGTGGTTCAAATCAACATACAGTACATTTGGTTTCCACACATGTACTTAAAAACACATTTAAATTCTAAAATAATTAGAAATCTGTTAAAACTTTCTCATTGCAAAGATTCTGATCGTCAGTTTAATCTATAATTTATGACAGCAGCATGCTGAGTAGTTTCTCAAAAAAGCAATATCAGATCAGTTAGAAGTATATCAGGCATGATCGGTGTCGCTTTTAAAAGCAATCCGTTATAAAATAGAAGTCTTTCCCCCTATTCCCAGTTCGCTATGAGTTATTTTCAATGTATGCATATCTTCAACTGTATTTATTGTCTCTAGGTTCCATTCGAGATCGACAACAAATCGGGAATTGTGAGATCAACGGACAGTCTGCTGATCCGGGGAAGCGCGGATCAAGAGTATGTCCTGGTGATCCAGTGCTTCGATGCCGGTACACCTTCGCTTTCCAGTTCGTTTAGCAGACTACTCGTCAAGGTATGTCAACGTTTCGTTATTGTTTGTTCATGTTATGCGTTAAATGGAGGAAAGATGAGTTAAGAATTCATATGGAGAACAGAGAGTCTGTAGATAAAGCAGAGAGTGCGATAAAGAGAATGGAAAGGGAGATTCATATGGAGAACAGAGAGTCTGTAGATAAAACAGAGAGTGCGATGAAGAGAATGGAAAGGGAGCAAATACAATAAATTTGTTGTGAAAAAAGAAAGAAAACAGGATATAGTATTTATCCAGTCACTGTATATTTATTCATGATTCTGAATTTTAGAGATGCTGAAAAATTCTATTATTCTCAGCTATTTGTAAATCATTTCAGGTACGTAATGTGAACAGTCAGGCCCCAAAATTTGTCGGCGAACCCTATGTATTCACAGTGATTGAGACCGCCTCATATGGTTCTATCGTTGGACTTCTTCAAGCGAACGATTCCGATGGTGACACCCTGGAGTTTTCAGTAGATTCAGGTTAGTCTGCTGTTCGTAGATTCCGTTGAAGTATATTATTAATGTAAACGTTTTTTATCATTTTTACTAATGCATCTCATCAAACACTTCTAGAAATCTGATGTTTCAAAACAAGAAAATCAGTCAAGTGCGATGCTTTTCATTAATTTTTATTGAATATTTTCGACGGAAGTAAGAATGAATAAATGCGCCCAAAACTAAATCAGCTGTTGAGATTGCATACGGTATTTAAATTAATAAATTTGAATTTTTCCCGCCTCGTGTTTTTCAAATTACTGTTCAGGAAAGATGCACATATTCTTGTAGTCAGGACGTCAATATACAATTTTAGTGAATTAAAATGAAGAATATCAACCACCCAGGCAAATGGTGACATAGTAAATTTATTAAATACCGAAATGTTTCGTTATTCGTCACAATAACATTTTCAAGGGTAACACAGACAGACAGACACACATACAATTAGGAAAATACTTTAAGTTGAAACATGTCACCGTCATTCACAAGAGACCTGTTCAATTTTGGATGAAAGTCTTTGGTCAACACCGCTTCCTTCACCATGATGCCAAACACATTTTTTTTTATTTACTACTAGAAGTAGTATAATGATTTGATGGTACATTAAAGGCTAAGTGATTTTCATTCTCACGGTTCCCAGCGCCACCTGTATGGTCCGGCATCACACCAAACGAACCCTTTCGGGTCGCTAAGCACTCGATTGACACAGCTGTCTACCAGGGAAGAGAGAATTTTATCATAGCTCGAGCCGGGACTGGAACCCTCCAACCTCACCACGGCAGTCGACCGCTCAACCCACTGAACCACTTCGTTGACCATTTTCGAACTTTTGTCTAATGTACCCTTACAAATGTTAATGTTGCGAATAACGAAACATGTCGGATTTTCAATAAATTTACCAGGTCACCATCTCAGTCTCTGAGAATCCTTCTTCTTTTTATGAATCTATCTACCCGCAATCCTTTCTCCTCCTCAAATGAAGGGTTAATTTGGACTATCTGTGGCAACTACCAACCGATCAATGAAAATTTTTACGATTAATATTCTATACTCTCTTGCCCGATTACCGATGCAAGCCGTGTGGTTGCGGTGTGTAACAGTTCCCTTTCGTAAATTTCAGATTTACTCGACGTGGATGGACAATCGGGAGTTCTGAAATTAAATGCCACACTGAATCCCTTGTCTTCGCCTGAATGGAACATCACTGCGCAAGTCGCAGATGGAACATTCATCACTACAGTAAGGTTAAATCGGGAAGTGGGATGAGGACAGGAATATTTTTACTCAAATAACCAGATAGACAGTTTGGAAAAGTATATAGCAAACTGCACTGTCATTCCGCGACAGATCATTAGTAATGACGTTTCTTGTTCCAAGATCTTAAATGGGAGTTGTTGTTCTAAGATTTTCAGGGTCGCAAAATAATTTCATTCGAAGCCTCTTCTTGATACAAGGAAACACAAACGTCACACAGAGAGTAGTCCGGGAAAGTATTCGGTAGGTCTCCCCGCAGTTTCATTTATACAGTGATTATGTCACCTGTGGTGTCGGTATGGCGCTCCAATGTCTTGAAGGAGGGCGACTGCTTCTGTGGCCAAGTCTTGGTGTTGCTTCTTGGTAGCTGGCCTCACGTGATCTTCCAGGACATCACTGATGCTAATATGTCTGGTGGAAAAGTGAAATCGAACTCAAGTCTTTGGTGGTCGTAGAACGTGATGTGTATCCTTTCAGGGCGCGCAAGATCGAACAGCTTTGGTTGGTCTTGGAGATCCAGGGGAGCGCCAGCACTCACTGCTTTGACGCTTCAGTTTAGGCTCAAAGGCGTAACCCCAGGTCTCTTCACAGATCACCACATGATTGAGAAACTTAGCTCTTCGCGTGAAAGCGTTGAAGATTATCATCCGCTTCCTTCTTCAAGAAAATGCAGCGTCGTACCGTCACCACAAGATGAGGGAATCACTGCAAAGATGGGAGGTTGGGAATGCCTTCCACACCCGCCTACTCTCCCGATTTGTTTCCTTATCACGCAACTTTTTATTGTTTCCTCGTGTCAAGCACAGGCTTCGATGGGAGCGATTTTGTGATCAACTCAGCGTATCACCAGTATCTCAGTGACCTGTTCAAGAGTGTGTTTCAGTGGATGGAATCCACGGCCCTGATTTCTCGTTGGAAAAATGTTTAGTGAGAAACGGTAATTATGTTGAACGATTGATATTTTTTCTTTTCACCAATTTTCCTGTTCATCGGTGCGTAAATTAATTTTGTGGACGAATACAATCCACCTTTGGGAAATACCGTCCTGTAATTATTTGTTTTATACTGTAGTTCAATAAATATTAGAAGTAATTAAAGCATTCAATTTCAATTTTCGTAAGTTTTTACTCAACTTTCCTTCACTACAGTGAGGTAGTTCTATTAGATTCGACATACAGTATTTTAGATCATCATTTTTTAGATTGTCGCTTTCTGGTCAGACCATCATTTCTGTACTGGCCTGAATCGTAGTCTTTTTCATTGCTAGACGGAAGTGCTCATTCGTGTCCTGGATCAGAACAATCACCCTCCTCAGTTCACCAGAACAGTCTACCAATTCAACGTGTCAGAAAACGATAAAGCGAACGCGACAGACCAGCTTGCGGGTCAAGTAGTCGCAACGGACAGTGATGTGGGAATGAACGGCGCAATCGTCACTTACACAATTATCGGATCTCAGACACAGATGAGTCTTTTCAATATTACCGACGTAAGTGCTCCTTCTCCAACACTCACTGCCTGCAGTTATCTCTACTTGATGATCCTTGTCATTCTTCTCCTCATGGGAGAGTATTTCTTACCCTCCCTCTCTCTCTCCAATAACTGTTCTTTGTGGGACGACTTTACCTAATACCTTTGCTGAAGGTTGTTTAATCCCAACAGCCTTTGTGTACCTCAGAGTTTAAGGGGACATGGGTCCTTTGCTTGACTGCATTATGAAACTTCTATCTTTTTGGCGGTAAAATAAATATTGTTCTCGTTGAGATCTGATCACCGGCCATCTATAAAAGTGAAGAAGAAGCATAAATGTCAAACGAAAAGTAGCCTCTCAATTATCCCCTTGCTTAGGTTCTTAGTTAGCTACAACTAATGCTGTTCTTGTTCTTATAGTTTTGGGGACGAGGTGACTCAGTGGGTTGAGCGGTTGATGGGTTGAGGTTGGTGGGTTCGAGTACCGGCTCGGGCTATGATGAAATTCCCTCGTCCCTGGTTGACAGCTGTGTCAATCGAGTGCATAGCGACCCAAAAGGGTTCGTTTGATTCGATGCCGGATCTTACAGGTGGCGCTGGGGACCGTGAGACAGAAAGTCGCTCTAGCCCTGATATGTGTCTCCCTTCCTCAGTAGTTCTGATCGTCATTATCTTTGCATTGATTGTAGTTATCCGCATGCCAAACGATTCAACTACCTTGCCCAACGCATTCATCTTATGTTCTAGTCTTTCTCCTGTTGATGCTATCATAGCCTGATTGTCTGTTACTTTCTAGAATAATTTGTATAAGTACAAGAAAGTGTTGTAAATATACCGCGGTTAGAAGACATCAATATTTGTAGATGTGAGTAGCATCAAGAGTTTGACTCGATGAAATATGAGTGTAGGAAGAAATTCGATATACATATTGACAGTCTAGCAATAAAGACATAAATGATAGATTGATTTTGTTCAATTCATTGCGATGAATATCCGTTGTTGCGTCTTTTGAAATGGCATTGACTAGGTTTCAACGTGACCTTACTGTATATGCCAAATTCTTTATCATCTCATTGCATAGCATATTATATCTGAATCTTTGACTCTTCCAGGATGGCAACATGACTCTGGTTGGTTCTGTTGATCGGGAAAAGACAGATCGAATCACCCTGATCGTATCTGCCAGCGATCAAGGAGTTCCGCCACTGACGGTGCAACATTGTTTTATTGTGCTGCTTTCTTCATTCCATTGTGGTCAAATGTATACTGGTATATATTTTTCTCTCTTCAGGCGTTGTGTACTGTGGAAATTAGCGTTCTGGATGTCAACGATAAAATCCCGATGCTTTCATCTGCAAATTATGTCGGATCTGTGCGAGAAAATTCTCCCTCAGGAACTCCGATCACTATGGTAATGTTTCTTTGGACAACAAACACTCCTGTCTTTATTCACATTTACCTTGATTTTTGTGCAATGATGATAATTCTTGCTGTCCACTCATTTATTTTACCACTTCGTTCCTCTCTTTATTTCTGTTTTTCCCATATTCTTATTTTACTTGCCCAACTTTTCCACATTCTTTGATGTTTTCCTTCCATATTAAACTTTATTTTACCTAAGAAATCAAGAAAAGTGAGTAAAAGGCTCTTTTTATTATTCTACAGTTAATTTTGTTTTAATTCATTCAATGTACAGAAAATTAACTATTTTATTTGTCCCTTTTATTGGCGCTATATATGTATGGTTAGGCACCGTAAAACTAAACGCAAATAGTTTTTTTCATCTAAAGTTGAATACGAATAGACATGTCATCACTTTTCTGAGACACATATCAGGTACACTATTCGACATCTTATCAACCGGAACACATTGATTCTTAGCTGGTGCAATTTTAAACTCATCTCATTTTTGTGCTAATTTTTAAGTCATAGCTCTTTTAATGATTTGGCGATTTTTCAGAAGACATTCATTCGCGACTGTATTCTACTGTCTACTGCTGTTAATTTTACTTTTAAATTCCGGGGTATACTACTCTCACATTTATTAGTAGTAAATTAAAACCGTAGGATGTCTTTTTAAATATCGCCTGTTTTATACCTGGGTTTTTTATTTTTATTAATTATGCACTTTTAATTGGCCTATGTTACTCCCAGTGAAACGCCGGTTCATTTTTGACCCTTTGCAACCCTCTGCCATGTTCTGTTCTCGAGTTATAAGCGTACAGAATGACATCGCGACAGATCACCACGAATATAATTGTAGATTGAGAATGGTTTGTGAAAGAAACCGAAACATATCGTTATTATGCTTTCTTTACTTTAAAACAAGTATTTATGCCAATATTGTTGATGTTTTCTGTCTGAAAAAGTCTCCGTCCATCATCGCCACGGACGCAGACATCGGAGGCAACGCGGTGGTTCAGTACCGTCTGATGGCAAACGATTCATCCAACTTTCCCTTCGCTATCAACCCCTCAACAGGGCACGTCATCGTCCAACTCAACTCTACCAATTCTACCGTTGATCGAGAAGTCGACTCTGCATTCGCGTTAGAGGTCAGTTGAAGGCATATTCTTAATATTATGAGCAGCAGCATACCATTGTGAACGGAGGCATTTAAATTATTTGAATATGAACAAGTGAACATGTGAAGTATTTGATTTTGATTAAGGAGATTTGAAATTTAAAACTGTATTGCATAAGTTACACTAAATATAACTTTACGATTAAATTTAAGATGGACAGTAAAAAAGAGCAGGTGTAGAGCCTCATTTGAATTCACACTTTTCTGCAATTTCTAATTATTCCACTGGATGTCTTGTGTGCGGAATTCAGGTCATCGCCTACGACTTGTATGGGGCACCCGGCTCCCTCTCCTCCTCAAGCACTGTGACAGTTCTGGTTGTGGGTGTCAATGACAACCCTCCCATCTTCACCTCCCCAGCTGGCTACGCGTTCGAAGTAGAGGAGGGGAACAACCGGAGCTCGAAACTTCTCGGACAAGTTGTAGCCAAAGATGCGGACGACTTGGCGGGCGCTCCACCGAGAATCACCTATGAAATCGTTGATGGAAATGACGGCAGTTTTCTTATCGATTCATTGACCGGTGATTAGTTGTTCTTATTGATCTGATACTTTTCGTTATTATTTTACTGGTTTGCATATTTGTCTTGTACAATTCAAGTAAATAAATGTCGATTTTAAAAACATATGGAAAGGTTTCTTCATGATTATATACCTTCGTCATTTAGCAGTAACAGAGAAAGTTTACGTCGGCAAATAGTCGTAGGAGTATAGCTATGTCTTGATGAACACCTCCACTATACATGTAGCTGTAATACTGAAAAAGGCAGGTGCTGTTCCTTGAGGAATGCTACAACCCACTAGCTGCGGAAGAGAGAAAAACGAAAGGAAATAATAGGATTGTGTCTTTGGGAAATTTTTCCATTCGTTATACAATATAACGAAAGCAATCATTATCGCAGAGGACAGATGGATGGACTTTGGTGAATATCACCCGCAATCTGGTTTTTGCAACAGTGGAGCGAGAGGTGAGTGGGAAAGGCAGGAGAGGACGGAGGGGATTTGAATGGATAGATAACATGAGAAATTGGAGAGAAGGAATGGCTATCATGAAAAATTCTAAATTTATTTTCGGTTATTTGTACCGATAAATCATTATCTGTTCGCATTCTTGCTCCTCGATCCTTTTCTAGGCCGCATATTCGCCGTCCAAGCGCTAGATCGCCAGTCACGTGATTTCTACCAGTTGAACATTTCCGCATCGGACAACGACCCCAACCCATCCGCTCTTCATACGTGGACCCTGGTCAATGTCAGCGTTCTCGACGTGAATGACAACGCGCCCCGATTCTCAGCCGCCAGCTACCACTTCTCGGTGAACGAAACCGACGCTGAACAACAGGGACAGCCGAATGCAACTTCGCACGAATTCCTTCTCTCAGTCGAAGACAGAGATTTGGGGAGAAACGGCCAAGTGGTCGTCGACAAAGTCGCTGTGGCTCCGGCTGTTGCGGCCGACAACTCCTCCCTGACCGTCAGTGCCGAAGTGATCGATAAGGCAGCAGGGAATTCATCCGAGCAATCAACACCGACGATGGAAGTCAGACTTCGGTTGGGTGGCAGGTTGGACAGGGAGTCCTTGGGAGACACCCTCAGTGTCAGCTTGGGTGTGAGGGACAGAGGTTTGCCCACGGCCCTATCTACTGGGGTTGTGATCACCATCTCCCTTTTGGATGTCAACGACAATGCGCCCAGGTTTGACCGCAGAGAGTACACGGTAAGGACTGGTTTGTTTTTTCCCATTAGCTAGGCGCAACCAAGTGTGTCCCAAACAGCGGATGAGATCATCTCTCCATCGTGTCTTTGGTCGTCCTTTAGATCTTTGTCATTCAATGACTCGGTGTCCATTTAGTTGCCCTTATTGTCCATCTATTCCCAGTTAGCCTTGAGACGTTTCCATCCCATCTATTGTCAGTTAGTCTTGAGACGTGTCCAATCCATCTATTGTCAGTTAGCCTTGAGACGTTTCCATCCCATCTATTCCCAGTTAGCCTTTAGACGTGTTCATCCAATCTATTCCCAGTTAGCCTTGAGACGTGTCCACTCCATCTATTGTCAGTTAGTCTTGAGTCGTGTACAGCGCATCTATTGTCAGTTAGCCTTGAGACGTATCCAGCCCATCTATTCCCAGTTAGCCTTGAGACGTGTCCATCCCATCTATTGTCAGTTAGTCTTGAGACGTATCCAATCCATTTATTGTCAGTTAGCCTTGAGACGTGTCCATCCCATCTATTGTCAGTTAGCCTTGAGACGTGTCCAGTCTATCTATTGTCAGTTTGCCTTGAGACGTGTCCATCCCATCTATTGTCAGTTAGTCTTGAGACGTGTCCAATCCATCTATTGTCAGTTAGCCTTGAGACGTGTCCATCCCATCTATTGTCAGTTAGCCTTGAGACGTGTCCAGTCTATCTATTG
>JAUYWV010100765.1:0-13525 GCA_032274565.1 Nematoplana nigrocapitula | reverse complement strand
ATACTCTCGATTTTGATTAGGCATTGGTACTCGGCCCACCCGCACGGCGCTGTTGTCAATCGCGATCCTCCCCAGTCGAAAAAATCAAGGATTCTTAGTTCCTACCAGTCATTATGTCAAAGATGAAATAAACATTTCTTGTTTCTTGTTGATAATGGCGTTTTATTTTGGTTATTTAATTAGAATATATCGATAGCAACAGGTGTTGTGATCTGTGAAGTCGCATCGGTGTCACATGAAACCAAAGACTTTAAATAGATTATCTAGACGTAGCACAGCGGGGAATTCCCCGTTGTTTCGTTTCACCGGTTTCACTTTCTCTGGGTGGTAATCGATACTACTTGTTTCCCCCGCCTGCTTCATACTGTATAAACCAGAGAGAAAGGACGACCACTCCATCAAGTTGCCTCTATCGATTTTTATTACTACTAGCAGTTAACAACTAAATTGACCAAAGAGAAGCATGAGTCATGCCACCTCTCTCTCTCTCTCTGGTATAAACCGGCCGTGTCGCGCAGTCTTTGTGTCACAGCCAATCAAAGACTTTAAATAGATTATCTAATACAGTATAAATGACAGATTTTCAGATAGGCAAATGTAGGTGATATGTGTACATTATATGAAAGTAAAACTGTAGAAATTTAAGTTTTAATTCGAGCTACAATAATATATAATTTATATCAGAATAGGTTAAACAATAAAAAAGTTCTCCGCTGGTAAATATACCAAGTTTGGTATATTTTTAAGCCGTATGGGGTGCGGGAAAAGAAGTGAGAGAGACATTTTTAAAAATTTAAAAATTTTTTTCTTTCTGTTATCAGCGATAATTGTAGATAAATTAAAAACAATAATACTATAAACGTCGTTTGACTTGTTTCTCGTATGTATAACTAGTCAATTTTAAAGTGGTTATAATTAACAAGCATTATCTCTTGGAATTCCCTACTTTATATAATTGCATAGTGGCACTTATGTAGTAATGTATTTATAACCTGATGTATAATAGTCTATAACCGTTACAAGAATTAAGGCAACAATCTTACGTCCGTATTCAGTAGAAAAATGCAATTTTAAAAACATATCATGCATTTAGTCCTTATAGAACTGAACTAAAACTGTCTGACTTAAAAACTGGCTTCTATATTTTTAGATCATTTTGTTTTGGCATTAATCTGATTCAATATTTTATAAAAACAAACTCTTTGTAATTTGTAAATTGAATATTTTTGTCTGCGAGTAGAAAATTTTAAGCTGAAAATTGTAGCAGTGTGTTTTGTGCAAATATAGGTCTAAAAGGTCTTATGCATAAAATTATTTTTTTGCAGCGTCTACTTACTTTTCTAGATGAAAGCTTTGATTCTAATGCACGAACACTTTTGTAACGTAATTCGCTCTGTAACATTAGCTTAAGAAAAATAAGATAACCCTCTTTTTAAACAATTGCCACCGTTAGACAGAATTTTAAACAGTTGAACAGTACACGCTATCCAACCATCAGGATTGATGTTATTTTCATGCTATCAAACCATCAGGATTTATTTTATTTTCATATAATTACTGGCTTTTGGTCAGTCGCCTACAACGCTAGACCACGTCGTCCGATTGGTCAGTTTTCTGACAGACAGAAAGAGGGAGAAAGAGAGCGCGCGAATCAGAGCGAAATTTAGTTTACTCACTCACTCACACACAGGCTAGCTAGCTGGCCTAAAGCTGAAAGCACACTCGGCTATGCAAACTGATCTATTGATTTTCTCTCTCACTTTGTGAGCAAGATTACTCAAGCAAGAATACGGCGCTGCATTAGCGGGGACTGCAGGAGCCTACGGTTTGATTGCACGCTGCACAGCAGCCGTGTTGTGCTTTATTCATAACAACACATGCACGCGTATAGCTACAGCTGGCCACTGGTGTTTCTTATATTTAATAAGAGCGCTTCTTTCAAATATATATTTCTTCGATGACGTAGTTAGTTTTGTAAATACGTTTATATTATACTTCACCAGAACCCCCGACCGAATCTTTGTATAAATGTGTAAATAAGGTAAGAGTTATGTCATAATAAAAATGGGTCATTTGTTGGAACTCATAAATTGTAGTAGTTATAATTACGAGTATAGTAATTATTAGAGTCTGAAATTCCCATTGGCATTGTTTTGGCCTTACTCTTAGCAACCTATTTTATTCATAGTTCTTTAAATCTTGAATGCTGAACTACGTGTTGTATATGTTTATTACAATTGTATATATATTACATGACACTATAATTTATTAACAGACAAACTATTTTATAAAATAAAGATTGAAAAAATAATTTATAAACTAACTACCTTTGCCTTAATATTTCAAGGGTGGATGAGCACTTCAGAACCAATGACAAGTTAGCAACAGTTGACTTCTATAATGCCCAGTTGATGTTCAGTGGGTTAGTTGCACCTCATGGGCAGGAAGAGCTCTTTTTACCCTTGGACTTGGTAATTGGTTGTGATCTTCCTAAAAATAGTGTCTCATTTCAATAGAATACTGAATATTTATACACTTATTTCCAAGTCTCTAAAATTAGTTTATATTATTAAGGGCATGCAGTGGATATGTCCTCCGAAACAGTACTTTATTCCAAAGGCAAAGGGGGTGGATACAGCTATAAAACATTGCTTCAAACAATTGTCAATTGCATGATAATTTAATAAGTATATCTTATGACTTATATTATATATAATATATATATTTGTCAAGTTATCTATCTATGTGTGTATTCCTAGGTGAGCGGCCAGACAGTTAGTGCCAGTGACCCAGTGACCCCCTCAACCCTGTGGGTAACATAAGAGAGGTGAAATCAGCCTCTGAAAATATTTTTTGCTGTGAATTTCACAGGATGAATTAGACAAAATATATAAATTATTAACCAAAAAAGCTGATTTAGAGTTAAAATCAATAAATTTCACAGCAAGGATTCTAAAATATCACAGCAATGCTGGGAATATGTCCATGACTGAAATAAATTTATTCCAAAAGGGGGCCAGGGTCGAGGTCAAGGAGGCTAAAAATGGTATAAAATGGCCATTTTGGGTTAAAGATGGCCAGACCGTTAGTGCCAATGACCTGAAACTTTGCATGGGTAATCCCTCAGTCCTGTGAATAATATAAAGGGAAATAAGTTGACTTCCAAGGTTAGGGTCAGGGTTAAGGTCAAAGAGACTCAAAATAGTATGAAATAGCCATTTTAGGCAAAAGGTAGCCAGACTATTAGTGCCAACGACCCAATAACTTTGAATGGTTGACCCTCTCAGCCCTGCGGGTAACATAAAGGGGCAAGGTTGACATCTGAAGTTGGGGTCGAGGTCAAGGAGGCTAAAAACACTGAAATGGTTGTTTGTATTAGACAGAGTTTGTTTGTTCCTGGTTGGTGGCCGGACCGTTAGTGCCAGCGACCCAGAAATATACATGGATGACCCCCTCAAACCTGCGGGTAACATAGAGGGTGAGGTCAAGGTGTCTAAAACTGGTATGTAATGGCTGTTTAGGGCAGAAAGAAGCCTCTCATAGAAAATTTCATAAAACAAAAGACTATTGCATAGTTAGGGTTAGTCATATGCCCTATTCTATTGCCCAGCAATGCAGGTACCCTCTGCTAGTAATATATCATCACAAGTATGTAAATAGCCAGGGCTAGAGTCTATGATAAAGGTTTCCCATGGCCATGGCCATAAATATATCACATTGACATAGTAGAGTGGGTATCAATTTTGAACACTGCCAAATGCCAGGCTATCAACAAATGATCAAAAAACTACAACTACAATGAAAATAAGTTCAGAATCAGTAGCTTCAACCTCATATAGACATATTGGCACATTGACATTGTATGGTCACACAGAAGAAGTAGTAAAGTCAAAAACCTTGAATCAAAAATAATATTTATTATATGCAAAAAGACAAATAGAATGGAGCATTAGCAAAAACAATAACTAGTCAAAATACCTAGTACAAGCTGCTCTGGGTTGGTAATATTTTTTAGGTGCTTTTTCGGTAATTCCCCCACATTCATAAAAAACTATGAACAACCATATAAAAATGACCTTGAAGGGATATCATTAAAGTTATGTGGAAAGAAATGTTAGTGTATTTAAATCAATAGAGGTTTATATTATTGCCTGAGTGAAGTTATATCTGATTATCTGACTGATGACTGACTGTATGCATTTGTTTAACCAGAAACGACTTTAAGGAACTTAGAAGAAGAAAGAAATTTCAAATCAAATATGGGGCAGCTGACAAGCAAACTAAAACGAACACAGATAGTATTTCAACACTCTGGATTAAATACACTAATATTTCTTTCCACAAAACTCTAATTAATAATTCTTCAAGCCCAAGGTCATTCTTTATGGTTGTTTATACAGTTATTTATATGGTTTGTTATGAATGTGGAGGAATTACCGAAAAAGCGCAATCTTCCCAAGAAGCCTCTTGCCTCAAACTCTGCTACATCTCATTGTGTTATTGGCAGGCTTATTTATCACAGTCATGAAATTACGCGAAATTAATATAATCCTGACCTAGCAAGTCGAGTATGCAAACTGGTACCACATGAAGTGAGCATGCAAATGAGTAGTCTTCATTGACAAGATGGACTTCAATATATTATCTAGAAAGAGTGGTATGAGGCCAACCAGTAGTACACTTACAGTGGAATTGGCAATCAGAAGGAGACAATATCATAGTATACATGACTATCTCAAGACAAATACACAAACTGGTCCACATATAACTTTTTACAAGAAAAAGGAAAAAGAAAGAGAAAGTGGCCATCATCACATCATCATATCTAGTTATTCAAAATAGTAATAGATTACATTGTAGACTATTACATGAGAAAATATTTCATTAGCTTATTGTTATAAGATAATATTATATTATAATATTTATTTATTGAATTTTACAATATACTATAGTACATGCTTAGTTAAAATGTTACAAAAATTAAAATCTATTTTCTATTTCTTTATATATAAAAATCAACTATGTACTTATATTGAAAGATTTGTACTTTAATCATGAAAAAAATGATTGTTTATACGTATGGTCGTAATACATAGAAAATATATCTTTTATGGAAATTAAATAGGGCTGCCCTCAATTAAATACCATATAATTGAGAATAACTGGAATTAAAAGTGCTATTCACCTACCTAGTTTTAACTAAATAATATTATTGAAAGTAACTTAAATTAAAGGCTCTAAGACAAAAAACATAAAATGATATAGTATAACTAATAGTAATGAAGATTGATACAATGTTCTTATAACTTAACACTAGTTTTCCATTTTTATATAGTTATTAATACTTCAAGTATCTATATTGAGCATTTCATATTACTATATATTATTATTTTTATTATAATTACTTTTACTAATATATTTTAATATAGTATTTCTTTTTAAATATATTAGCTTTTTTGGTCTTGTTTTTTATAACATAATATATTAATTCAAAGAAATTTTTGCTTTAAAATATTTTATTAGTTATTATCTATTTTATTTAATATATAGATAGAAATTATCTTATAGCTTTTTTATAATAATCTCTCAGGTTTTAACATATTTTATTGTAATATACATTATTATTTTTTATTATGATATTGTCCAAAATCTGCTCCTAGGTTGATATATTACTTTAATACCCTATTGCTATATCTCAGGTTGACCATTATGTGATAAATTTTATAGCATTTTTTACTCAAAGTGCTCTCCAAGTATATTATTTTGGTTGCTCATACTAACTTTTGGCAAGGTTAATTATTTTTATATTTAGATTTATTGTAATTATCATCACTTTTTTATTTTGTGTATATAAATCATATGCTCTAATTTAATTTCCATGTTTTGCTTTTTGAGCAACTATGTTTCAATATATCATAATGACCATATTGTCTTATTTGTTTTCAATACTATAAATTCTTCAGTTTGGTTATATATACTTTCTACTTCTTTGTCTATATATACTTTTAGGCATAAATATCTATATTATTATTATCTCTGGGATTTACTTCAATTTTGATCAGAATCATTTTCTCACATCTTTTGTCCTTTGCTGCCATCAATTTATCCAAGATAATTGCAACTTGTTTTTGTTTTATTCTTTCAAATTGTATGATTCTGTAGCTACCCTCAGTCATATAGTCTCCCTTGCCTCTCTGTCTAGTTTCACTGAACCCACGTAAATGGATATAATGCTACTTATTTCCAATAATGCATTCTGTTACTTATCTGTCCTCATTATCGTGACATTCTATAGTCCAAGATTTATTTGATAAATATTTCATTTGATGTCAACCATAGGACCTTGTTACCATCATTGCTAAATGAAGCTAATATTACAGAGTGAGACCCTTTCTTGACATTATTAGATTAACTATCTATGTTATGCATTTTTCATGACATTTAGTTTAAGGCAGATACACAATTTAGTGTTTTACCATTAGCTTCTATGGGACTCATATAAAAGCCTTTTATCAGGTTGAACCTAATACTCACCTTTTACACTAACTGGAAGTTACACATTTTAAGCTATTGACTAGATTAACAGTACCTTTGCCAGTTAATTAAGAGTAAGCACCTAACCATTTGATATCAACCTGGGCATGGTCAATTTTGGGGATTTATCAGTTTGAGTTTCCTTCTCACACCATTTGCATAACAACAAGACAGGAGATATGTCATATAATCCATTTAAAAAGTCATAAAATGTTTCATATTTATTATAGGTCAACTAACTCTTCATTCATAAATTCATATTCTGGGCTATTAAAAAGTTCACCTCATATAAGAAATATATCAGGAAACATTGTGATGTTTTGGTTACAGCCAATCAAAGACAAACCTTCTGTGTGTCTGTGTGTGAGTGTGGTGTGTGATTATAACTGAACAGACTCTAGCTGAGGAAACACCAGCTCTGTATCAGTATTAAATATATGATTACACATTATCATAGGTATTACCCAATATAACACATTGCATATATTCTTACCTAAACCTTCATATATTCAAAATATGCCAAAAGGGATATTTACTTTCTAGGGTCCCCAAACCTTTACAACATGCATTAAAATATGTCACAATGCGTTTTATACTTTTTTAGCATGTTAAACCATTGCATACAATTTTCAAAAATATATTTAAAAGTATGAAGACTTGGTTGCTTAGTATAGATAAACCTCACTCTAACACATTTTGACTACATGATTGAAAGTTAAATGGGTTTAGAATGCATAAAATAAGTTCTGATTTGTTTGAATAAATGCCATAAAGAAACTGATTCCAACATATTAATACAGAAAGCAACTGAGTTTGTCTAGAAGTTTTTAGTTAAAGATAAAATGATTTTAAAATATTTTCCTTCCTTACCTAATTGGAATTAACCTGGGTAATAAGGTATGACATAAATCCAGATTTGTATATAATTTTTTTTGGTTTATTTTTTTCAATTGAGAAGTATTTTGTAAAATATGTCTGAAAGCTAACTGTATTCTCATATTAATGTGAATAACAACATCATTCAAAAATGTTCTTTTTAAAATAGCTGCTTTAAATAATAATAAAATCTTCAGGGGCTAATGCCTACTATTTTACAATATGAGTAAAAAGAGTGAATCTGACAGTATTCTTATAGTTTAATTCAGTCTAATTAGCAGTTAATTTCGTTGTTTCTCTTACAACCAAGAACTATGTATACTGTAGAGTGTAACATAAAACCAAATCAATACTGTGTAATCCATAGAAATATAAGCCACTACTGTAGAAGTGATTTTTTTTAATGTTTGGATTAACGTGTGAGCAACTTGGACAACTACAGGCTATATTGTCTTCTATAAATAAAACTGGCAATCTGTGTTATAAAATGTGTGAAACATAACTTTTCTTTGGCAATTAGTCTGTAACCACATTGACACATTGAAATAATATTTAGTTTGTTTGAAAGAGCACATTTGGAATATTTAGGGGTATGTTTTCAGATTGTAAATATAGAAATTTTACTAAACACAGTCTGTTGTTTTCCATTTTTGTATTATAAAATGACCTGAACATAACAGAGCATGAATATGTATTTATTTCAAAATAATATATTAGGTATAAACTATACTCTATTTATTGGAAGAAATATATACATAAATTATTATGTGTCAGTGGATAAAAAGAATGTTCTGGTTTCTAGATAAAATAAGTTAATTAAGCTTTTTCCAAATTATCCACCTATTAGAAGCTAGATTGATTACTTTTTTATTTTTGGTGCTGACCTTGAGTTTACTTTCATTTAACTACGGTACGTTGATCTATCTGACCTTATTGTTTTATTGATTTTCCTGTCATATGCAGTCTTGATGTCATGAATAAGTGATCTCCTGTGATTGATATGTATTCAAAATTTGCACCAATTATTTTTTGTTCATTTCTTAATGCAAAAATGGAAATAATAAGCAGAGAAAACATGCAATGTTTATGCTGCTCATTTGTTTAGTAAACTTTATATGTTTACTATCTAAAAACATCCCCTAAACATTGAAAATGTGCTCTTTATGAAAAACTAAATATTATCTGTGTATATTAGATGGTTACAGGGTAATTGCAAAATGAAAAAAAGTGTTTTGCTCAGTTTTTGTAATGGAAAAATAGAAAAATCAGGTAAAAACATACAATGTTTATGCTGCTGATTTGTGTAGGAAAATTTCTCTGTTTAGAATCTGAAAACATCTAAAATTCAATATGTGCTCTTTCAAACAAACTAGATATTATTTTGGTGTGCCATATTGTTACAGAGCAATTGCAAAAAGAAAGTTGTTTTCGCACATTTTATAACGCAATTCGAAGCTGTTCTATTTTTATAACACAGTGTAGCCTGTAGTTAGCAAAATCGATCTGGTGTCAATTACTCCTCGCTTTTAACGTTGGATATCAATCATCTTTATAGTTGTATTTATATAGCTATGGTGTAGTCTTCCCTTTACTCCTTAGTGCCCGTAGTGGTTCAGTAGTAGTAGTCACAGTTGGTAAGGAGATGTTTTAAGTGTGACATTCTCTTACTATTCTCCTGTCCTCCCGTACTAATGCTATTTGTGATGGGCAAGTATTACATTTTTCGTAACGAATCATTTAATCGTGGCATTGCCTGCTAATATACAGGGCTCCCATATGTCTGCTTCTTGTGGTGGTACCGGGGCATTTTCTAGTGCTTTCTCATAACTGATCCTTGTGATTGTTTAGTAGTATTGCCATAGTGGGCAGGGCGATGTTTCCATTGTGACATTTTCTTGATATTGTGACGATTCATTCGTAATGAATTACTTGAATTTGTGTATATTTATGCACTGAGGAGTGGTGTCGTTTGAGAAAGTCAAGAAGTACATATTACACGTGTCTTTCACCAGATGGCCAAGAAATTGGCTGCACAGAAAGGGGGCCTGCCCTTCTCCCTCAAGTTTGAAAACCTCGCCCTTCGTCTGCTTCCCCTCGACCCGGTCAAGGAGAATGGGATTCGCCAGGTCCCCAATGCGTGCTTTTCCCGAGTCCAGCCAACTCTAGTGGACAACCCGGTCCTAGTGGCTGCCTCCTCCAGTTGCCTCGCTCTGCTCGATGTCCCCATGGAAGCGATGGGATCCCCCCTCGCCGCCCAGGTCCTCAGCGGAAACTTGATCTTGCCGGGGAGTGAGCCAGCGGCCCATTGCTACTGTGGGCATCAGTTCGGATCCTTTGCTGGCCAGCTGGGGGATGGCGCCGCTATGTGAGTGCAGATGTAGGTCAGATCAAGGTCACGTGATCGTTGGTCTCCTACTACTGTATATATTTAAACCTAGGATTTCCGAGTTGCCAACCCCGCTTCGTGTGACGCTGACCGCTTATCCACTGCTTCACTCAGGTGGTTAGGGTGTGAGCGCCGATTATAGTGCCGTTAAAGGTCGATAATAGGTGCTGAGGTCATCAGGATACTCGCCGCATGTTCTTCAGCCCTCTGTCTACTGTTGCAGCCCCATTTGATGTATATTATTAGACTTACCAGTTTTATTTCTAAAATCCTGCTGTCCTCTTTGCCTGTTCAGGTATTTAGGCGAGGTGATCAATTCCCGAAATGAGCGCTGGGAGATCCAGTTAAAAGGCGCCGGGAAGACCCCCTACTCCAGATCTGCGGATGGACGCAAAGTGCTCAGGTCGAGTATCCGAGAATTCCTCTGCAGCGAGGTGAGTAAGAGCATGGATTGCCTTTAGAATTGAGAGATGGTGAACAGACACCACGAGTGCAGTTCGACCTGTGAAATTAGATGATCTGATTGGTCGATTGTTTTCTCTCTCCCTCTCTCTGTGTTACTACTAGGCCATGCACTTTCTCGGCGTACCGACCACCCGTGCAGCCAGTTGCGTCACCTCGGACAGCAGAGTGGAGCGGGATATTTTCTACGACGGCAATGTGATCAAGGAGAGAGCTTCGATTGTGATGCGAGTGGCGCCCAGTTTCATCCGGTTCGGCTCTTTCGAGATAGCCAAGGGACGCGACGGGCAGACTGGTAGGGCCGGTCCGAGTGCCGGTAATGCTGAAATCGTCGCTACCCTGCTCAACTATGTCATCAAAACTTTCTATACTGATGTGAGTGATCTTCGCCGCAATTGTCCAATTACTGTTGATATATTCGTAGTGTACTACTTACAAACCCTTTAGTAGTATACGATTTTAACTTAAAAAACATATTGGCGCATTCAACACAAATGATTGATTCTCGTAATGTGATCTGTGATCACATTGAGATCTTCCAGATTATTAATTGTCTCTCTGTCTGTGTGTCGGCCTGTGTCTAATTGTCTTTATATGTGTGCGTTCGCTCTCTCCTCCTAGACCATCAATCGTAGAGTTGAAACTTTGAATGACTGGGCAGTTTCATGCACTATATACTTTTTTATATTCATTCGTATGAGTGCCACAGGTTCCTTTAAGGGTCTGTTTTAGGCCCTTTTGAGACTGCCAAAACTGTACGTCACTTTTATACCTGTTTTTGATATGCTGTCTTAATGACATTTTTTGGAGATAAATAAAGAACACTTAACGTCAGAGTGAAATCATCACTAACCACAGTTATATTGCATTCCAATTATTGTTTTATTGATCGATTTGTTCTAACACATTAAAACGCAAAATCTCTAAATTTCCATTACTGATTCGAACAAACTTTGCCACATTTGTAAATAACCTAATCATAAAACAGACTGCAGAATTCCAGAACAATCGATCATTACACAAAGACAAAGAATCAGTTATTTTCAAAATTATTCTTAAAATACTATTGTTTATTTTGTTAACTAATGACTGTGCAAGCAGACTTAGAAATTGAATTACATTGAATTTATAAAGTTGACAGACTATAGTGATTGTAATTCGCGATAAAATGCAAAAGAAAGGAAAATTAACAAATGACTCACCGTCACAAGCTGCCAGGAGAATGAGAGTGCATTGAAACGAAGAGACAGCTCAACAACGCACTGCTCGCCTCAAAGCAAACTGTGCGACAGCATTCCTCGAACGTGACTGTGAAACCCTCGCACAGCGCACTGTCCGTCAACAATTAGGAGCTGCACGAATGTCTGAATACAACTCAGTGCGCTGCCCGTCATTCAACAAACGCTATGGGAGCCTTAGGTTATATTTTTACGGTCTTTAGAACACTTTTTAAGACTACCAAATCTTTATGTAATTTTATTCCTATTATTGATATGCGATATCAATCATATCTTTAGCACACTTTTCTACACATCCATAGTTAAATTTGAATATATTATAAAGTGTAGTTATTTTGGTGAATAATTTTCAAATTGTTTTCTGTTAACCTTTCAGATTTATTCGCTGCACTCCGAAGACAAAGAAGCCATGTATCTTGCCTTCTATCGCGAAGTGGTGCGTCGTACGGCCGTGCTGGTTGCCAAGTGGCAGTGTGTTGGTTTTTGTCATGGGTAAGCTAAAAATATGAGGGGGGATACAGAAAATGAAGTGTGATCATCACCATTCCTTCCGCTGAAGTCGTTTTTTTATTTCTTCCACTTCATCTGCCAGCACCTCGGCGGTCTTTTGCTTACAGCTTTGAGTTAAAGAGATGGGGCTTGTCCAATGATAAAGGGCCCTAGAAAGTGAGCATTATCAGAGAGGGAGATTTGAGGTGGCAGTTCTAGTGTAGAGAACAGGAATTGAAGACATTGTTGCCGTCTTGACCGAAAAGAGAGGATAGGATCAGAGGCGACAGCCCAGAGGGAGAGCGTCTGATAGGTTGTAGATGAAGGGTAAATAGTTGAGCAGTGAAGCTGGAGGCGCAGATGAGAGGTGTGGTTTTGCAATTTTAGTTTATGGGGACTTGTCAGCCTCCCTAACTCCCGGATGAAAGAGAGAGAGGGAGAATGTTGAGAAAAGATAGAGAGAACCCGCGGAAGGAGTTCTCGGGGGAAGACAGCGCTTTTGCATATCAGGACACCTCCACCACGAGAAGGCGGCTGCATGGGAGGAGAGGGTTGCACTGTCACTAATGTCGCTTTGGTGTGATTGTCGCTTTGCAGTGTGCTCAACACGGACAATATGAGCATCCTCGGCCTGACGATCGATTATGGACCGTTTGGATTCATGGATCGCTACGACCCGCGGTTCGTGTGTAACGCCTCGGACAATGGGGGTCGCTACTCGTACGAGGCGCAGCCTGACATTTGTCGGTGGAACTGCGGCAAGTTGGCAGAGGCTCTGGCCAGTTGTCTGCCTCTGAACAAGTCGAGGGCGGTCCTGGCAGAGGCCTTCGACTCCACCTTCCAAGAGGAGTATATGCGAGGAATGAGGAACAAGGTAAGGGCGCTACTCATGCTTCCAGTGTCACTTCTCAACTATACCTGTCCCCCTCCGCCATCTGTCGTGTGTTCTCTTTCATAGCGTTTTCCTCGTACTCTTCTCCTGCTCTTTTGACATGACAGTCTCGCGCTCCTGTGGTCACCCCTAGTGTGGAGAAGAGGGGTTGGGTAGCGTAGCATGGTTCTGGGAAGCCAGCGGGGGAAGCAACGCACCCTGCAAAAAGGTCCTTGAAGGACTAACCTACTCCGAGAGGAAGATTTTTCACGAAGTCAAATGCGAAAAATGGCCAGCGCTCCGAGCCTACAACACTCGGTCTTTGCCTTCCCCGCGGGAGTGGTCTCCTCCTTTAGAGCGGAGGCCATTGCCTGCCTGCGCGGTCTTGAGGCCGCCCGGGCCTGTCTGTCTGTCTCATTCCCGGTCTGGAGGGCGCGTCAGCACCCCGATCGCCTTGATGAACGACAGAGCTCGCTTCCCGTCAGCAAGGACAGCGAGGGAGGGCTTGTCACCCAAGACTGAAAGAAGAAGGACAGAGTGGGAGGGACAAGTGAGGAGAAGATGGGAGAGGTCCTCCGGGGCCTGGAGGCAAAAGGGGCAGAGGGGGGAGTCGGTCAGGCCTATCCGGTGCCTGTAGGCAGCCAGGATGGTGGAGTGGCCCGTTCGCAG
>JAUYWV010100754.1:0-13525 GCA_032274565.1 Nematoplana nigrocapitula | reverse complement strand
GTAATATAAAACGACAACTAATCACCTAAATGTACCACCCCGTATATCGGTTTGACCTCGTTTGTGAACAAAATACTGATCTATGCCCCATGTGCTGCATTTCCGAGAATCAACGGCTAGGCACGTATGGTCAATGGCCCTTCATGTGAACTTTTCCCTTTGATAGCGCAGGAACACCCCATCCGCGTTCATTTTATGACAAAACACAGTCGCGGACGACACCCCAAATCAATCAGCCGCTTAGAAAAATCACTGTCAAGTAATGTATGTAGGTAATTTGTTAGGAGATGCGATTTCCTGCATGATGGACACTGGCGAAATGACAATTCCGGTTGCTTTCGTTTTCGCCTCTGGCTAGAAAGAGATAAGACGCTATAGTGGGTCGAATGGAGTAGGTAATATATTTTCCGGGTGAATTTTCATCGATTAAGTTTATTTGCAACGCTATAATTATAGGATGGTATACAAGGAGCATTTGAAAAGTTCTGTAAAAGGTTCATGTAGGCCTTGATCAATGCGCAAATCGGAGCGGGGGGTACTCTTCTTATTATTATTCTCCGGGTCGCACCGTTCCCTCTACAAACCGGTGTGGATATGGTCCATCCCTCGTAGGAGTCTCAAAGTCTCATTGGGGTTCCTCAGGGGGGGCGTTTAAATTCGGATTGAGGTCGGACAGGGATTTAGGCAGTCCACTCCATTGGGCACACAGCAGCGACGCCACACGTTGGACAATCCAGTGTCTCCGCCATTTCGGTCTTGCGTGGAGTTTCAGTAGGCAATACGATGATAATAATATAAGAAATTGTTTTCTGCTTCTCATTTATGTTAATCATTTATGGAGGAGGTTAAATCGCAAAGCTTACAGCGTGCTATAGGGGGTAACTTGTGCGAAAAAGGTTACGAACCGCAGCTCTAGACGCATATGAAATTTCCATAAAGTTTCCACTGAAAATATACGTTACATTTAAAAACAGGGCAGATTGAGAAAAAGAGTGGGGAATAAGAAATAGAACAAGGACAATTCATATGAATAATAAGTAAGTGAAAGAGAAAATAAGAAAAAGTTAAAGTTTCTGGGGTCATTAATGACAGGGGAAGGCTCGAGCATAGGGATCTACAGTAGATTAGACCGTATAGATGATAAGGAATGTTACAAAGAGCATATATGCAAAAAGAAATCTGGAAAAATGAAGAAATCAAAGGACCTAGTGAGTTTGAGTTCGAAGTAAAGCTCTGGGAAAAACTCTGATGTGGAGCATTTGTTTCGACACTAAAAACGAAAGAGGAGAAAATTGTCGAGATATTGGAAATGGGAAGGCTTGTTGGAGGTAGTCAAGAAAGCGAAATATAGTGTAGAGATGACAACGTGTACGGAGGAGAGTTCAATGGATCGATGACGTTACAAATCCATTTATTCTGTGATAACATGGAAAGCTTCCCAATATTCATTGTTGCGGTGCGTTGGCTATCACCACCTAGACCATCAATCAGCGGAACTTTTTGGTGCCCACACGTTGAATGTCGGGACTGTTTATACACTGTGTGATTTAAAGACTGCCAAATTTTACGTTATTTATACCTGCTCTTCATATGAGATCTTAATAAAAGTTGGTGGAGATAAATGAATACACTTTACGTCGCAGTGAATTCACACCACTGACCAGAGTCATTTTGCATTTCCCATTATTATTGATTTATTGATCGATTTTTTGTAACTCGTTCATACGCAACAACTCTAAATTTCCATTCCTTATTCGAACAAATTTGACCACATCTGTGAATAACTTAATCGTAAAACAGACTGCAAAATTCCAGAACATCAAAGAATCAACCATTAAAAATATTTTTGATTAATTTGTTCACTAATGTAAAATACAAGTAGGCTTGAAAATTGAATGGCATTAAAATTATAAACGTGTCATAGTGATTGTAATTCGCGACAAAAAAATAAAATCAACTAATGGCTCCCAGTCACGTGATGCCCAGTGAATGAGAGTGCATCGAAAAGAAGAAACGACACAACGAACTGCTCGCCGTAACAGAATCTTCAAAACCTTCGCACAGCCCACTTCCCGTCATCAAACAAACACTACACGAATGTCTCAGACCTGCGCCAATGAAGCACCCTTACAGACCGCTGATCTCATAATTAAAAAAATACTATGGAAGTCGCAGGTGTAACTTTTAGGGGTTTTAGACACTTTTAAAGACTGCCAAATATTTACGTCATTTTACATAGACCTGTTATTGATATGCGATCTGTAATGCTTCCGTGGAAATAGTTTTTGGTGACATTCCTCGAGCTAGCGAACGCGTTTTTTTGTTGCTTGTCTGCTGAAAAAAGTCGATGCGATGAAACATTAACCTGATAGAATATAAACTCCTGCCAATTTTGGGATAAACACACGCGAGTGTTGGTCGGAGGGAATTTCGGTCACTGCTGACCTCACACGGCCGGCAGGTGTAAACAAATATCCCAATTGAAATTGTGTAAACTTCTGATCGCGGTGAAAATGTCCAGATAAAGTCAGTGTACACTGGAAACGGATTATACGATTACCAATTGTGCTAATGTACAGTAAATGACGTATCCTCCGTATTTGTCTCAACAACCAAGCAGTTCTTGCATTTTTAAAATAGAGAGGCTAATTTTCACGTACATCACTTACAACGAACACGAAGAAGGTTCTACATTAATTTCAGTATATAGAAGTACGTAATACGAAGGCAACGCGTAAAGTAAAAAATGTAACTAGCTATATAAGTGAAGGCTATGGCAGAGTGTAGAAGAGTATTGTAGAAAAATTTGAATTGAACTTCAGGATGTGTCAAATCTCTTTCGTAATATTTTGCAACATTTTTTTCTCTCCTATAATGTACATTCAACAAAAGAACATAATTTATAAATATTTGGGAAGTTACACGAGATTTTATACAAATGAACAGAACTTATATAAAGACAATATTTTTTGTAAAGACATTCGAGGGATAAGCATATAAATTAGGGTTGTCATTTGGTTAATTTGAAGGTACGGAAAGCAAAATTATAAAATCAATACCCGGTACAGATAATTATGAGAGTGATCTAGAGAGAAAACAGCTTTTATTTATCCAGTAATCTGACGTCTTTTTGCAGATATTTATACACATGTACGATGAATTCCGCGCGTAATGCAAACTAATGAGAAAGTTAAATCTAATTGAAGACGAGCCTCCAATTTTCAAAACAAATGCACTATATTTTATATAATGGTTTCTCCTCTTTCAGTGAATATAAAATTCTGTGACTAAATTTTAACTTTGCCAAAGGAATTGTAAGAAAAATGTCATCAAGTGTTCTGCTTTGTCAAGCAGGTTTACGTTTTATGGCATCCAATTTCTCCTCTCCGTTCGATTTTCTGCTTTTTGTTTTAGATTTTTATATGAATTTTTATTTAATTCTGCTAATATGCCTTTTCTAGGCCTTCCTCGTCCACGCTTTCCGTGAAATCGTCCTTTTATGATTGTTTTCATTAAGTTACTGTATCTTTTCGTAAGATGTGACCTTTCCAGTTCTTCGTCCGTTTCAATATAGTCTGAAGTAAATTACGTCTTTCTTTCATCTCTTCTAACACTTCCTTCGTTGGTTTTCCGAACATGCCATGATATTTTCTGCATTCGCCTCCATATCCACATTTCGAATGCTTCTATCTTTTTCTAATCACTTTCTTGGAGTGTCCATGTTTCTCATCCATACAAGGCTACACTCCATATTATTGATTTGACAATTTTCTTCTTAGTTTCCATGTTTAACCCTTTGGTGAGCAATTCTCTTCCTTTGGTAAAAGCTTGCTTAGCCATAGCAATTCATGTTTGTATTTCCTCATGGCATCAATCGTCCGATGTGATAATTGCACCTAGGTATTTGAAGCTTTTCACTTGTTCAAATTCTTTATTGTCTAATATTATGGTCATCTGTGCTTCAGATGTCGATGTCTACCGAAACGCCGTAGTAATTCCTCTCTGTTAGAAATCTTTTTTTAGTCTGCGTAATAACCCTATCCATTCCTCACGTAGAATTTGTGTTTTAATTATTTCACTTTCATCGCGTAGAAAATTGTAGTACAACCTTTTTTAAGTCAACGGACAAAAAATTCCGGTCGACACGTAGACCGTATTGTAATTGAGTCTATCTGTCTGTCTGTAGCAGTCAGAATGAAATTCCATGGCTTTGATTAGTTGACCGAAAAGTAGAGTTTGCTGTCACCAAAGTTTATTGGGTATGCCCGAATTCTCTCGACACTCCCAAATTCACTGCTCACTTGAGCAATATTGTTTACCGGTTCCACCCATACTTCCGCGGACTTCAAATCCCCCCCCCATGCCCTCCTCCGCCCCCCTCCCAACCAAGTAGAAAAGTTATGTTAAATCAGAAAATGTCTTTCTCATCAACTTCTCTCAGGTGGTGGAATTTGAATAAAACGGAAATTGGTGTGTTCCAGTCTTGTTCCGAGGGAGAATAATCACGAGTGGAAAATTATTTTTATTTTCGAATTAGAAAAAAACAGACAAAAGTTGCAATTATTTATAGAAAGATAAAAACAACGTTACAACAAGCAGAACAATGCTCCCTTTAGTTTCCAATGTGTTTTCCTGCGTGGCTCCAGTCTTCCAAGCAATGTTTCCATGGCACAGTATTATAATTCAGCCGAATTCACTACCAACACACAAAGTCTAATTCTTCGATTTGATTGGCTGATGGGTCATCGCAATGATACCACTATATTAAATTCTTCGAAAACTTCACATTGTCGCCTAGCTAGCTAAATGTGAAGCATAATTCAATTTCGAAAAGCAGACACAGCTATATATGGAGAGGCTAAAAATAGACATGACATCACTTCTGTCTGGGATGTCTAGCGGCTATAAATACAGCCTACCAATTAGATAGACTAGCCTAACGCAACCGTTAATTTCAAATAGTGTATTTCCCGATTCTAGTTAGCTAGCAACGACGTTAGCGCTTCATTGTAGGTAGTATAACGCAGTTTTGTAAATCAATTTGGAAGTACAATGCCGTTGTACCGCGTTACCCCTCAAATACATCCCTACCACTGAATATGGCGACGTGTTTAGGGCCTCTGTAATTTCTGCTAAATACTGATCTTCCTGCTCTGCGATTTTCACTGTCTTTTCTGATCACTGGATCTTTCAGCACGACAAACCGCTTGTTCACCATTGTCTACACAGGTTCAAGTGCTTTTGAGGGTTGGATGGGTTTCTGTAGGTACTTGACTGACTGACTAGATCATCGCAGATCTCAACCCAATCGAGCACGCTTGGGAGATTATATTGGGCGACGTGTTAGTGCGCATTCTCCCACTAGCTCGCCTGAATTGGCAGACTTCCGAATTTCCGTATTATTCCAAGAGACATTTAGTTGATTGCATGCAAAATCGCATCCGTGTTGTACTACTTGAAAGACGCGGAGGAGGTTCAACAAGGTATTCATCTATATGAGAACACCCTCGTACCATAGATCACGTGTCAATATCCCTCTTCTCCAATGGCGTGTTAATCGGGGGAGGGGGGTTGTAAGGCCCCCAATTACCTCTCCCAGTTTTGTGTGACGAGAAAGAAAATATAAAATGATGTTTAAACAACCCGGACAATGTTTGGCATATGAGTCTTTGACTAATATTATTATTGAAACTATCATTGCAGACAACGGAGGTGTCTCTTGCACAATACGCGTTCATTGTGCTGCCAACCGTCAACAGTAAACTTCTGCCAGCCCAAATCCTGGACTTTTATACCCAATACATTAATCAGCATTTCCTCGTTTTTAAATGGACATTGGGTTGGAAGATGCCACTGGTCTCCTTGCACAGTTTAATTCCGATTTTATCAGAGAATACTTCTATTCTCGTACAAAGAAGTTGTATGTATTTTTGCTGTCAGAGAATTTGACGACCTGTGCACTCAGCAAAACTATGCGAATTTTGAGGCATTGACATTTTGACACTGAAACCACGGTTCTTGTGGAACAAATGGGATACTTCCCCCCAAACATATAAAAATCGGCATTTGCTTGCCTGTCTTGAACATTGGTTGTCAGTTGTGGTGATACAAGCATATATGACCCTTCATGCCACACTTTAAATAGCAGTTATCCTGATAGTTCCTGTCTAGAATCCAAGATGTTCAACTGTATATGTATGTAGGCAACCCGAAGCTTTTCAGGGTACTTTTGTACTTCATCGTATTGGAAGTCATTCAATGATGTTGTTTTTTTAGTCTAATAAGATTAAACATTTTCTATCGATTCTGTAGACAATGTCAATTGCGGTTAGTAGGTATTCTTTGCCGAATTCCACGATGGTTGCGATGAACGCAACACACATAGTTGATGCAATTACCCAGCCTTGCCTGACGTCGGAGTTAACTTGGAAGGCTTCGGATAGTGTTCCGTTGATAAGGACCTGCGTAGACATTACATCACGAAGAAGTCCGAGGTTGTTCGAATGCATTTCTCGGAGCATTCCATTGCTGCAAGGATACGCCATAGAAGATGCATTGAACACGTCGATGAAGGCCGTGTACAAAGGTTAGTATTGTTCGCGGCACTTTTCTTGTAACTGACGGGTTGATATGATTCAGTGAGTTGTACAATGAGATGGCCGGAAGCCACTCGGTGACTCTGGCAGGACTTTGTCTATGACTGGCCCCTTAATAGATTGTGGGCAATTTTGCAAAAATCTAGCCTGTGATGGATAGCACGAGGATCCCACAATAATTGTCACAGTCTGCTCTATCACCTTTCTTTTTGTAGATGAGAGCCAATATAATAACCTAGATCGAGTCACGAATTAGCGATAGCAAACAAAAATATTTACGACGAAAAGGGAACTACTTAAAAAACAGTTTAAAAAGCATGGACACAATGCACTCTGCACTGTGTGGATAAGAAACTTGCACGCGTTAAAGACAAGATATATACTGTATAAAAGATAACAGCTTGTGAAATGGGAAGAATATTACAAATTATGTGGGGAGACTAACGTTGTACAAGAGTGGTTCTCTGGAGAGAAAAAAAACATCCACCTTGAGTGATTTGGAACCATTTAACTCTTATTTACGAATTGATTTGTACAGTCCGGCCTGCAGTCAAACATGTTTTGATCTTGGATTAGAATAATAGATTGGAATATGTCAATTTGAATGACACCGTCCTAGAAGCAATGCTGCTTTTCCATTAACCTGGAGGGAGTCAATGTTTGACAATTCCCAACAAAATTAATGATATGGAGCTGAAATCGTTAATAACAAAAAAACGGGACACGAAATAAGCTTCGCAGACTTCTCGCAGACATTATATTAGCAGGAACCCTGGCATAATAGATATGCAGATTCTGTCCGCTTGAGTATGATGCAGAGTCACAATAACAAAAGTACGCCGACATCCGTAAAGTGATTTATGACGATCTGCCTGCCAGAAATAAACTTTTTCGACTTTTCGGATTCTTCTTTCAGGCAGAAAAAACAAACAACGAATCACCACCATTTTGTGGTATACAGTTTATGGTTTTTTAATTGATTTTCATTTTGGTCTTGATCCCACAATGTCTCGCTTGAAAGTCAGTTGATTGAGCAGGGGAGAAAGGGAATAGGGGTGGAGGGGGGGGGCTTGGTTTCAGACGCAGAAGAAGGCTTTTGTCATCATTCAAATGCCGCTGTCTAGCATCATAGTAATCTTTGTTGAATAGCAATCCATATAAATTATGTCCATTCATTTTATTATACTCGAGATTGGTAAAGCATCACTTTATCTTTCGAGGAGAATTTATGCGGTATTCTGAGAGAGAGAGCAGCAATTGACGAATTCAAAGTTTTAGAGAGTAGTACGACGGGATTCAGTATAAATTTCTGCAATTTCTATGAAAATAATAAAACATTAAATAGATTACACTATGATATTCGGTTCTGTGTTCTAGTTCTTAGTGGAGCAAGTACTCAATGATAAGCATGGTTGGAAACTTCACTACGAAGATTGCGGGATTTCAAAAGGTGCCGTTTCCTGACAAGTATACGGGAGCACGTAATGCGAAGATGGTAAAGAGAGGTGCTTCAACCAGTCAAACTAAAAAAGCATTTCAATTTGAAATCGGAAATTACTTTGAGAATGTCAAAAGCGCAACAATGGCAGTGTCCAATATGCGGAACCTGAAAGCTACTACAACCCTGGCTGTCTTCGACCTATTTGCAGAATGCAGAAGCGGGCATGTAAACTTGCCGATAAAAAATGACAGCATTAGAAGAAAACTGTCAGTCACTACGTGATTATAAATTTGTAAAGTCAACATACAGTATGTGCCATCTTATTCGACAACTAGAACTTTTTGTGCTTGGTTTGTATTCATTCAGATGTAATGTGTTTGTTTTAAAAGGCATTTCCCATGGTTTTACATGTTCTGCCTGCGCTATAAAGCTCGGAACAAAACTCACCGGACTATTTATTGTCCAAGGATTATAATGTTTCCAAATTTGCATATATACAGTAGAGTTGCCTTCGTGTGTGTGTGTCTGGGCATCAATGTTGAACGGTTGATCCCAGAGAAAAACTAAGAGCAGATTTGGAATCAGAAGGCTCTTGTGGATGTGTTTTATCTGTCTTAAAAATGCATTTTTTAATTCATATTAATTGTTTTATAATAGAAAAAAACTTTAAATTATTTGAAACAAGGTAAAAACGTGCGATATTTAAAAATACATCCTACGGTTTTTATTTTACTACTAACAAATTTAAAAGTAGTATACCTCGGAATTTATAAGTAAAATTGGTTCTATGTCAAGAGATCACTTATATACTGTGGTTTTTTTATGACTGGCCAGATTTTAAGTTCATTAGCCGCCCCTTGGGTTGACCCCGATTTGATCCAAAGAAAGTATTTCTCAACATAATTCACCTCTCTGCGTTTCCTACTGAATCATCTGAAAAAATTATTTACTTGAAAATTTGGTTGTTTCCTGATATTTTATTGCCCCATGTATCCCCCGAGCGGAGCCGGATACCTTCGCTAGTCTCTCTATAAAGTAGTAGTTTTAAAATAACAATGCATAATTCAAATATCGTACATTATAAGTCGTGCAAAAATTAACAGTTTTCTATGATTACATTTGATATATACTGTAATGTATTTGATCTATGTAAACATTATACCTTAGGAATAAAGGAAGCAAAGGTTGAAAGTACTTGCTGCAGTCGCGATGTTTTTCCCTGAGTTCAGCACCTATTGGTGTCCTTTGTTAACGTCCACCCAATTAATTGGTTAAGTGATTGTAAAATTGGTGGGAAACCCACGATGCAGGCAGGAAAGGGGTTATTTATTATAGTTTGCGTCTAATGCACACATACAGCATTATCTCTGTGAGCTTTTAGTTTGAAACAAAAACTGACCACAAAGTACTGGAAAGCAATTTTCCGAATTCTCATTACATATACATGTATTTGCCTGACTGAGCAATGCTCATTGGAATAGAACCAGGCCCCAGTTTAATCTATGGATTCAGAATACTCAAGTGCGACAGAATATGTCTGATCTGGTCATGATGGAGCAGGAGAGTTAAATATGGACAATGATAAAATTGAGAACATAGAGAAATTAAAAATTCTTTTGGATCATACATCACACCAGAAGAGATCAAGATTAGACTAGAGATTGTAAGGAATGTGCACAATTGAAAATCAAATGACTTTGGATTTGAGTTTGAAAGTAAAATTTGTGAACGTTCCACTGTGGAGAATTGCTTTGTATGACTATGTGGAGAGGAATTCTGAGCGTGAGCTGGCAGCAATGTATAAAGAAATACTTCAGTATTTCCAAAAAATAGACTTGTTGAAGATGGTGAAGAAAAGGAAATTAAGGAAGCCTGATTATTGGAAGAAAAAGGTGGCAGCTTGGTCTTGGCTACATGAGAGGGAGAGGTGTCGAAAGAGAAGGTTTGAATGGTTGGATAGATAACATGGAAAATTGGAGAAGGCATGCATAATGCGAGGAAAATGGACATCACGACTAAAACCCACGACCGTGAAAAGTGTTATAGGGAGCATTGAACTGGACTGAAGTGAATCTCATTCGTAGTGTTCTATAATTGTTCAGGTATTCATCGCTGTGTCTCGTGTTCGTCTTAATTTGAATTATTTTACAGTAGTATTTCATTAGTTCTCAATGGCGGATATGCTAACTGAATCTAATTTAACATAGTGAAGGATGGTGGGAATTGTGTAATTTAAATCCATTGGTTACTGGGTTAGAGCGTTCATTTTATGGATACAGACAAAAAGACAAAACATTTTTGCCTTTTTTATTTTTTATACGGCATTGTGAATTTATTTCATCTCCTCAAAGTAGCCGAAGGAACCTGATTCAGCATAATGCGTCTTATCGTTTATCGCCTGATTAGCCAGGCCAAGCAGGGATATGATTTATCTTTTTTTCTAAAATAAATTTCATCGAATAAAGTACAAAAGTAATTGTCGAACATTCACCAAAACTTTTTACCTTCTCACAAATGATAGTAATAACATCGTTGCTCTCCTATATACGAATGTGTTGCAAATAATATTGGTGATTAACCATGATTCCATAGAGAGAAAGGCCAGTACTACATAACCGCATCTTTACTTGTATTCCGATCATTGAGATTGGCACAACCGAAAATCATTTCTAATGGTCGTTGAAATTCTTAACCCTTCTTTACGGGAGTGATTATTACATTTTGTAGAATAACTTACTGGAGTACTTTATCCAATAATAATTTAAACAAGTAAACTCACTACATCGGTACATTATGTTTGTTTGTTTAAAACTGTTAGCACACTTTATGGTCGATTTTAGTCATGTAAGGGCCAACATTATGAATTTGCTTTTATAATAAATGCGATTTTAAGCATGTCCAATAACTAGGACACTGATGTACAGATAAATATAAAAAACAAACGTATATTTGTAAAAGCGTACATTTTGTTGCATTTTTGTGAAATTAATCAATTCATTTGAATTCAGAAAAACAATTTAGCTACATTTGTTAATTCAGGAGCTATAGTAAACAATTAAACAGTAAGTTGAAATAAAATATAAATTAAATTTATTCACACGAAAGATTACATCGATCTTATCTCTACTTATATCAACAAATTTCTCCCCTCCCCCCCCTATGGAAAAGGTGCTACTTTTTCCATTTTTCGGGAAAATAATTAAATTGTTACCAGTTTTATATTGATGTTTCCTCCACAGGCAAACAAAAAACGCCGTACATGTTTTTGAACAATGGAATATGCTAAAAAATACCCCCTCTCTCGCATTTCATTATTTTGAAAAGTATGTAATTTTAATAATCGATTATTTATACAAGAGAAGAAATAAAACTTACTTTATTAAATCGATGCAGTTTATATATGAATTAGAAAAACTTTGTCTACCGAAGATCTGAAAATATTCTACCCAGCCATCCATTGTTGCAGTCCTGGAATAAAACTGTCCGGATTCGGTCGGCATCAACTGAGCACTGGAGGCTAAAATTGGGGTTCTACAGAGAGGAGCCTCTGGAATCATGCCAACTCGAAACAACATTGATCTCCCCGCCCCCAGGATCAAGAGCTCTCTCAATTCTTTTCGCGTCCTCATTTCCGATCGTTCTCTTCCTCTCCACGCTCTGCTCCCGAACATCTCTTCGAGATCTGGGCAACATATTCTTCCCGTGATGAAACCTAAATGTCGACTTGCCTGCTTCTATTCCTTCTGTACTTGGTCGGAAATTGCTAGTCGAGCACACATGGCGACAAATTCCTGAATTGCTCTTGAAAAGTTTAGCAACACAGAATGTGCATACGTATACCTTCTCTACTTGAAAGTACAAGTATACGGCTCCCTTTATGGACACCAAACGGTCACTATGAAAATTTAGGGATCAAATTTTAGCATCATGTGTCCCGTCACCAAGATGGTCGGCTTGACATCGGCTTGCGTTAGGAGTTCCGCCAATTCACATCCTGTCGACTCCTTGATGTTGGTCATCCAGTATGTTCTGGGTCTCTGTCTTCCTCTTTGGCCACTTACTGGCGGACCTTGTAGACAAGCCTTTGCGAGTGTGTTTCTTTGTCGGCAGATATGTCCAGACCATTGGATCTGGGGTTTTTTCACTTTTGCTAATAATGACTCATATTCGCCAATCTCTCTTCTAATCTCTTCCACAATGGAGGTGTTCGTTCTATGAGCTGTGTATGGGACCCTGAGCAGGCGTCATAAGCAGCCTATCTCAAATGACTGGATTTCATTTCAATACATTTTGTCATCGTCCATGTTTCACAACTGCATAGTGCATTTGACATTACTATCGCCCGTAGAAAACGAACTTTTGTGTATGTTGTTACATTTCTGCTTTTCCATATTTTATTAACCGGGGCATGTGATCTAAAGTTTTCATATGCCAGCGCAAAAAGTGGTAAATCCTTTAGATTAGAAATAAAATTAGACATTTTTAATTCACTCTGTCATGCTAAAACAACTCGTGGTGGGCCGATTTCACACTTTACGGGAGGACTTGCACGCCGCATGCATACCGATGTCAATACTTTTCTCGCCGCCAATAATGGTGCCTATCTCACAATTCACTCATTCGCACTGTCACACGAAGGAAGTACGGGGAGTGCGTCAAAATTGGACGACGTATCGGTGACATCTGCACACGGTTGAACAGCTGGTTTTTTGACGTCTCCCTCCCATATACTAAGCTCAGAGTTGTGGTTGCACTTGGCGGCAAAAATATTTGGAAAATGAAGTGGGAAAATAAAATAATATTGCCAGGTGTGGCAAATGCGGCAGTTGAAACACCTACATACACTATATATGGATTGTAATGAGGCCTAACAAGGACGAAACAGCGCTTCCCAATCTTAATTGCCGTATTCATTCGCTACAGATACCATACATGTTTTCATGTCTTTCAACGCAATTTTAAGCGTCCCTACTCTGCAAAAAATGAGGGTTTTCAAATGTTTTTCCCGCCTCAAAGTGTTTTTTAATAAGAGGGGTTTTTCAAAATTACGCAATAAAAAGGGTTTTTCAAAATTACGCAATAAAAAGGGTTTTTCAAAATTACGCAATAAAAAGGGGTTTTTAAGACGGTTTTTCATTTCAAAATGGTTTTTCAACGTCGACCGTATGTCGAATTTATTTGGTCTCATCAACGTCGGCTAAAAGACGAATTTCGACGTCAAATCTAATACGTCGAGTCATCGTCGTGTCAGCGTCGGATTAATCGCTTGAATAAAACTAATTATTTATTCGAAAAAATAGAACTATACATAATGTGAAAGTTTTTCAGATAATTTTTAAAAAATTATCGCGAGACGGATAGCCGAACAAGATAAGGCGCGGACCAGCAAAACTTTCGATCTAGAGGTCGTACATGGGTTCGAGCCCCACCTCTGCCGAAAATCCCCGAATTTCTACGATAGACATCAACTCCTAACCAGTCTATCAAC
>JAUYWV010100743.1:0-13527 GCA_032274565.1 Nematoplana nigrocapitula | reverse complement strand
AACATCCACAACCATGATACTGTGCGGCAGCAGAAGAACATCCACAACCATGATACTGTGCGGCAGCAGAAGAACATTCACAACCGTGATACTGTGCGGCAGCAGAAGAACATTCACAACCGTGATACTGTGCGGCAGCAGAATAACATCCACAACCGTGATAGTGTGCGGCAGCAGAAGAACATCCACAACCGTGATACTGTAAGGCAGCAGAAGAACATCCACAACCGTGATACTGTGCGGCAGGCCAATACCATCTCGTAGGAGGAGCATCTAAACGGGAACTTGACAAAGATCACACAGGACAATTTACACCTGTCATTACACTGGCGAAGCACGTATAAATTGGGAGCGACAACAAATGCCGTACTTTAGCCGCTGTCTGAATGCGGAAGACATCTTCGTACGATTACATGTTGAGTGAGAAAATTTGTTTAAAATGTTTATTTTACCGTCATACACCCATTGTTTGGCGAGACAGACACCTGCGTATAAATACAATCTCGCGGAAGCAACTGAATTTGTTAAAACAAATCTTCCGTCTTAAAAAATCGATGGAAGAAATTGAAATGATTAAATTACACTTGGACGAAATTGAACTTAAATTTGTTGGAAACTCTTCAAATCAAACAATTTGAGATTTATGACGGTATATTATATAGTAATTTGTTACGTTGGTTATTGGGCCATGAATTACATTATAGTTTATGTCAAATAGAATCGAACAACATAATCCTATAAAAAGTAAATCAAGGGTGTGTTGAAGCGTGAGAAAGTGATGTGATCCCATTATGTGATCTTCAATTGTTAGATTCAAACATGAGTCACTTTCGCGAATGAGGCTGTTTCTCTAATTATGTAGACTAGTCAGAGCAAACTATGGATGCAACCGATCGATACCAATATTGAAGTCATAGATATTTAGTGCTGATCAAGCATGTAAAACTAGCATCATCCTCCGGGAGACTTCCTGCAAGTTTGTTCGAATCTTACATTGAAATTTCTTGTTTTCTCACCCCACCGTATAGAATGTCCAAAAGCAATTTGAAACCAATTTCCAGTTTCTCTCCTGTGGCAATTTTAGCACCCTTATCTATTTCTACACATCTTATATGACATCAAATATGACAGCGCCAGCGCTGATGTTTGAGGCAAAATTAAGTGACTGCATAATTTTGAGCCCTGTCTCTGGAGATTGTTTGGGCTGTCTTGGGTGAAACAGCATTAGCGGACGAAAGGACACCGTGTTTGTGCACACAGTCGACAGACAAAACAGCTAGCTACGTGTACTGATCAAAACTTGGCTAAATTGTTCAATAACTCCACAGTGAATTTTCTATGTACAAAATTTACTGCTGCGTTCCATATGATTCCGCTTTTTATGGCTTTTCCATATTGAGATTTATTAAAGCTGTTTAAATATCATGTGTCTAGATAGATTAGCGACATTTTTTCGGACATTTTTCAATAGATGAAAGAAACATTTCAATTCAAACAAATTAACATTCTCAACACAAACGAACACGCAATTCTACTCAATTTCGTCTTGTTAATCGATTTTTCAAAGGCTGCTGTGCATAACTAAATGTGGTTCTTTATATCTAACCTCAAGAAGCAATTATAGCATCTAATGAATGTTTCGATCGGAAAGACAATCCATAATTGTCGCTCTCTGCACAAATAAACAATAGTCATATCACAGAGAATCAAATGAAGAAGACTTCTATACATTCTAAATTCCAGCACAAAATATCGGCGAAGGAAATTACATGTGTCACAGACACAAAAAATATTTATTTGAAAACTGAATGCTCAATACGATTGGATGATTAATCAATTAGCCTGACTTCTAAATAGTTTTATTTTTAAATCTAAAATAATGGTTCATACTTTTTTCCTTGATACGTAAAAAGTAATAACATTTTTTTTAAGTTGTGTAATATTTTCTCTATTTATACTGTATACCTACCCTTACCATCTCAAACGTACAGAAGAGCGAAAACTATATATAGAAATGACACGCTTTGTACGATATTTAATCAATACTTGTCAACAAAGAAAACTGTACATTATAATACGAGGCACTTATTTTTAGTTGAACTGCAAATTGATTTGATTTCCAAAGCTGATTGATTAATCAGTGTAGTCATTCATGATTGTCCTAGAAAAATGATTGTTTTCACTACAGTACTGTACCAAACGTATAAAAATACACAATATTGCATATTCTTTCAATCGGGATAGTCATTATGCAGCCAAGTCAAGAACTATTTCGTTCCGTCTATGAATGCTCGCAGTAGAGTTCAATTCATGCTTCAGCAAGATTGTACAAGTAGAGATTCTTAAATTCTAATAGACGCATCGACCACCAACTGGCTTTAAATAGTTAAATTAATAGATTGCTAATATTGACTTAGTTGACAGTAGGTCCAAGCGTATTCGGGCTGTAATTGTAACCCGAGGAAGTTCCACGAGGTATTAATCTCCTTGTGACGTCTGTATACCCCTCCCAAAGAACGCGGCCGCAGTTCTTCTAAGGGCTACAGGTTTGAAAAGTCCATTGATAAAGAAAATAAAACTTCTGATGTACGATCAACATATATAGAAAAGGAGTGTCGATCCGGGGAGAGACGCTCACAAAAATAGTCCCACAATAGTCATTAGATAAATAATGATTTCGTCATTGCAGTTTTTAGCGAGACAGGGTCTGGAAATACGCGGCCACGAAATGGAATATGGCAAGTTTTTCCCTGTCTTAAGTGTACCGATTCCCAATGTACACATTCAAATGTTCAACAAACGTTTAATAATAATTAATAATAAAAGAGCTGACTGTGCAGGACCACCATCGAGAGACTGCCCAGAATGAGCCGCTGAAACTTCTCAGAAACAGCGTCCTGTGATCAATAATGAAGACCATCAACACGGTCTCCAATCAGTTTGGCCTGATCGTGGATGGTACTAGTCAGGACTGCCTGGGACTTCCCACCGAGCAGCTGCGTGGCAAGATCTATAATGGTGTTGTTGCTAAGTCTGCCGCACGAAATGGGTGTCAGGCTATCATAAAGAAAAAGCAACCACATGCCCTACACCTATACTGCAGTGCACATTGCGCGATTTTGGTAGGTCAGGCAGCCATGGAATCGTCACCACTGGTTTGTGACGCCCTGCAGTGGACCCAGGAGTTTGGGTCGCTATACAATCGTTCTAGCAGTTGAAAAAATGCTACCAGATAGCATTGCATTAAAGCCACTTTACCCCACGAGGGGGGTGTGCAGGAGTTTTGCTATCCAGCGCCTTTTGACACAGTACCCAGTAGTGCTGGATAGACTCGACCGCATGGAGGTTGAGTCTGTTCTGGAGACTGCGGCCAAGTGCAGTAGCCTGTTGGATCGCCTGCAGAAGAGGACAAAAATATTGGGGCTGGAAATTGCCCTGGCTGTAAAAACCTCAATCAGTGCCTGCAAGCCAGGGGTGCAAAAGTAACAGTATGATGGAAGCTGTGGAGAGAGTCAAACTCCAATTTCAGTCGTTGCGCAACGAATTGCAGTTTGGCTGCATATTTGCTACACGTTAAGCGTGGTGGAGTAAAAGAGACTGGAGCCAGTTGTCCTGCCTCTCCGAATACCACCAGTCATGCAGCTTCAGTAAAGGAGCACTTCCGGCAGGAGTACGATGCTATGTTGGATACTGCTATGCAGCAGCTTGGAAATCGTTATGACAAGGGCAGACCCGGTCTGGTTAGGTTCATCGCCCTGGAAAGGATGCTGCTGACTAGGGAAATCGATGCACAGGTGGTTGACCATTATCTATGACCCAACAGCATCTCAACCACATTGTGGTGAGCCAAGTTCATCAATCTGCGCTGGACGGGTGGACATACTTGTCTTGTAGTGGGAATTTGCACGGCTTTCGTAAATTCGGATGCGAATGTTTAGTAACTTTTGAATGTTTTCTGTTTTTTTGCGTGTTTCTTGTGCATAAACGTTGTTTGTACCATATGACTCATATCAGTTTTAACTTTGTTAATTCAGCATCATGTTTCAGCTTGATACATTATATTACTTGTATATTACAGTCTGTGATTTTGTATTTTATGTATTCTATAATTTAATAAGTCTTCAAAACATACTGGTCGTGCAAATGATCAACGTATCTTCTTAAAAAAGTGTTCGATTTTCACCATTGTCGGGAGTAATGGCGAAAGCCGAAAATGATTCACCAGTTCCGTTCCCCCCCCCCCAATTTTCAAAACAGATCGACGCCCCTGTAGAAGACAACGGCCTCTTAAAAAATCAGAAATATAGTCAATGGGAAATTTGAAGTGAGTTGTAATGTGAAAAAAAAATTTTTTCACTGTATTAGATAAAAGTCGGTGTACACACGTTAAATTTTTCATCCCTCCATGGCCGCAAGGACCTGTCGATCGTTTGTAACAAACGGGAATCGAAAAATTCTCTGGTCGGTGTACGAGACACAGCAGAAGTTTTTCCTCTCTTCTGTATTAATTGAAGTCAATCCCATATTCGCACAGTTTATTATTATATCTACTGTATAGCTGCTACCTTTTGTTTTTAACTGACCTGGCAATTGTTTACCATCCGTATTGAGAAGCAGACAATGCACGAAAGCCCACTCTCCCATAGAATAATTAATAGTTATAGGTGCTCTATGCACCCTCTTTTGTTATCAAATCATTGATTTATATGTATGTTTTTTTTTCATTTCCTCACGCATTCACTCACAAAACATTGCGTTGCATATCCATCGGGGCGCATATGGCACGCTCCATTTTGCCTCCGTTGTTCAAATCATCGATGGTTGACAGAGACTGCTGCGTTGGTTGCTAATGAAAACAGGTTTTTTTGAGCGCTGGAATTCACATTGGATCAATCAATTCAAGATGAAAGCTGGAAATTAGTGTGACTGATTTATTTCCCCGTGAAGGGAAAATAAAGTTCTGAACAAAATACCAGCCAAACTCACGTTTTCCCTTTGACTTTTCCCTCTGGCTAGCAACTCCATGTGACATCCAGATGAGAGGGGTTTCTACTGCTCCCACGTGAAAACCTTGTATCGAATATAGAATTCATTGGCGTGTAAATATACGCTTGTCATCACCATTGACATGGTGCTTTTTAAATTCATGCACCGTATTGTTACAAAATAAGGTTTAAGGCTATAGTGGATCCGCAATAATACCAGATATATACAGTTGTCGGTGTAAATTTAAAGACTAGTTCAGGGGTGCGGATGCATATCTGCATCGTGACAACTATAAAACCAGATATCCAATCGAATAACAGTGAAACTGCTAATTTTCTATTCTGCTCAAAATATGTTGGTATACTCTGTGTATACTAGCCGAAGAATATACGTGCTAAGAATATAGGACTCATCTCAATTTTAAAGAGGTCGGCGTGAAACCAAATTCCCGAAGGCCTCTTGGTTGGGACAAATGCAGCCGCCTTCCCCAAGTGATCCCCCAAACCCCTTCCGGTGTACGAAATGAGATCGTGGTTCGGCATAACAACAACAACGTTGAACAACAAAGGCGTCTTCATACGCAGCATGGAGTGTCGAAATAAAGTTTTTCTGGGCTAACCGAGAGCTGACTATAGGTAAAATTAATCGTGAATGAAAGAAAAATTATAGGCCGATCTAGGAAGTAGCCTATTTTTTTCTGTGTATAACTCTTGAGTATTTTGGCTATCTTTGTAATAAACAATATTGCGGCGATAATCTGTGTTGTCCCGCACCCTAGACAAATTTCCAGATCGGTTCTGAACATAAGAGCAGTAATAGCTTTTTACTCTTGGATAATTAATGAGCTCATTTCGAATTAACCATCCATCAATTTTCAAAATTAAATTTAAAACCGGTCTGCTGGTGGATAACTTGTCGAACATGCCATATCTGATTAAAAGTCCTCATTACTTACTATCAATATAACTCTGTTTTGAGATTTTTATGCATCAAATGCTTTTTGCTCTTGCTAGAAGGGAATTTGCAAACAGAAAGAAGAATATATAGTCAACGAATATGCCACACATTACTCTTTGGCATGTCACTTACCCATATCGTCTATATGATCGGACATGGACAGGGTCACACCGACTAGAATCACGCACATTGCTAGAAGGAGGAAAGCCACAACCATCACGGCTCGCGCCACTCGCTTCTCCTTCGGTGTCCGCACACCGTCATCGTCTTCTTCCAGTCCACTCGACGATCGCCTCAACTCCCCCTGATTCACCCCGCCCGATTCCGCGTACATTCCCAGTGGCAGCAGATTGTCATAGGTCGAGTCCGGGAGCAGTTTGCACAGGCCGTGCTCCGAGTCCGTGGGCGTGGCGCCGAAGTAGTAAGGCTGCATATAGATAATGGCTGGAAGGGGGCCACCACCTCCCCCGGCCTCCGGGGGCGATAGTGGCAGACCGGAAGCGTCAATCAGGGGCAACCCGGTTTCCTGGTCGATAGCGGCCAGTATCTCCACGTCGGGTGGCAGGCCGAGTTCCTGGGCCCAGGTGTACGCTTGGGAAACGAACTCGTCGGAGAAGTCGGACAGATGATGATGATGGGCGTTTGGGGAGGACACTGGGGAAGAGGACTCTTCACCGGGCGGTTTTGGATGATTGATCTCCTCCGCGAATGCGCCGTTGTGCAGGCCGCTGGTTGTTCCCTTGACGGCCGATAGATCCTGATTGTCGCCGAAAGACGATGGGGTGGTCATTGTTGTCGAGTTTGTTATACCAGGCAAGAAAAGACAGTTGGATTAAGCCTGTTCCATGGGCAACCAAGTCGAAGTAGTCAATGTGTTGTGACTGTTTTGGTCGAGCGTGTACGGCGCACTGATCAACTACTGGATCTGACTTCTTTCAACAGAAGAAGCCGTCTGGAGAGAGATAAGGTGGAACAGCACAGCGGAACAGGTGACTGGTTATTAACTGGAACGATGACTACCACCATTTTCACCTCGCCGAGTGGTGCGGCGGATAGGTTTGTGCATAGAAAATGTGAAAATGAGAGGGAGAGAGTGAAAGTTAGCCAACACGCGCACGGGGTAATGAAAGCGTGGGACGCCTAGTTAGATGATAGAAAGGAGTTGGAGGATTCACACAACTAACTACAACGAAGTCACTCAATTTGGATTGCCAGGGAGATAGGATTTGGTTGGCTGAATTTGAGCTTGTCTTATATCTCCCTCTATCAATGCGACACGAATCCTTCTCCAACCCAACAGACGCGCACAGTGAGAATAGCTCTTCTTGCAGTTGAATCGTAGTTGTGACTAGCGAATTCTATATCTTCCTTTCCACCCAGGCAGTCAGCTAGAGATAGTTAGAGCTCATGCTGTTCTCTGTCTCTCTCACTCCTCTCTCTCTCTCTCTCTCTCTCTCTCTCTCTCTGTGTTTTATATAGCAGGAAGCCGAGGTAAACATATTAGGAGCAAATGCGTTACCATGACAACTTCATCGCTCGCTGACGAACCGCGTGGCTGGGATGAGAAATGCAAAACAAGACCCCGCCGCTGCAATTAATTATAGGTGTACAGTACACTCTGTTAGAGTTGTGTATGTACATGATTTTGCTGAGGAGGGGGAACTTAGGCTGACTGTGGCGTGGATTACTTTTAGTTAGTTGCATTAAAATTACAATTTTTGTGGCTTATTGAATCCTAACTGCATCACTGACGGAACCGTTCCGTCGTTATGGTCCGTTTCAGGACGACACAAAAACGGTTAGGAGAATTTTATAGTAACGGACCATGGTTCCTAGCTTTATAAAGGGAAGCATATTGGTTTATATGTTTATATCTAATTGTTCAATTGCTGAAAGAATTCATACGAATAGTATAAGTAGTAAAAGTTCCGCAGACTCCATATCACCTAACATAGATTCGTGACGTCATAAGTAGGTTAGTCAATCCGAGCGTAGTACATCATCAATCAATCATGAGGTCAGCCAGTGGGAGACCCCCACGTCATAACTATTGCAAGGTCATGGGAATTCCCCCGTGGAACCCTCCACCCACGTGATCCGCACACGCATGACTTCAAGACCACCACGTGACCATCACACACAATCTAAAAATAGACGTATCCTCCGCGCATTTGATCTGCTCTCCCGTTATCAGTACGATCACATCTGCTTTTTGTACTATGTCAATCCTCCGAAAGGACACTGAAATTACATTTATTTCTCTGTAAGTTGCTTTGTTTACTCTGCGCTTTATATTAAAAGATAGCGGTCTAAATATTAAGTTAGATTTTATGTTTTAGATGGCAACGCATATAATTAAAGATTGCGGCTCTCATGGTTAAAGCCCCCCCCCCCTACGTGATCCACCCAGCTTAAGGTCATGATGAAGTCAAACCACCCGCTCTATTGTTTAAAGATGTCGTCCTCGATTTTGTCCCACCATTTTTCTTTTAAATTTCCTACATGTTTGATTTAATTTTTGCGCGCACATTTTATTTTAAATTTCCTGCTTTTTTTGTTTTAAATTTTATATGCCATCCATCAGACCAAAAGGTTGAGAGATCATGGAATTTTCAGTTGACATATGGCACTGGAGAAACATATCTGCAAATACTTCGAATATGCTTGGTGTCTATGCTAGATAACCTTCCATTGGCCGAAACCCTAAACGCATGGTTCCAACAAGAAGGAGCACCACCTTACTTTTCAACCGTTGTGTGGAATTTTCCTAATCGTGAATTCAGAGATAAGTGGATTGACAGAGGTGGTGCGATCGAAAGGCCACCTCGGTCAACTGTTATCGCCCCTTGAATTTTTCTTGTGGGAATATCTAAAGTCAGTTGTGTATTGCCAACGTCTAAGAAATATCGACAATATTAGTTCCAACATGTTAAGCAATGTTGGAAAGTCCATAAACGAATATAAAAGTGCAGTGATCTTAATGTTTAACAATTTAAACATTTATCTACTTTCATCAACAAGTTTGTTTAATATCCAGGTATAGTTTTATAATAGCATATTTTTGTATATATCCTTATGGTGCGCGACTACTTCTGCGCCACCCTGTATAATTAATGTTAAAAGCAATCGATAATCAATACGCAACAGTCAATTTCTATTAATAGTCAAATTTGCCAGTCATAAATTTGAAAATAGTTAATTTATTAATGACAATACAATCAATAATTCAAAATTCCATAAACTTCAATTGTAAAGGTTCCGGTTCTCTGAGCAGTCTTTCTTGCACTTGTTTGTCATAAATGCCACAAACTAAAATGTCTTTGACAAGACTTTCTTTTAAATGTTCAAATTCACAGTGACTTGCTCTATTTTTCAGCTGTTACAAATTCATCTACTTTTTGTCCCTCTCTTTGGGCTGAAGTAAAAAATTTGTACCTTTGAAAGGTTACATTCTTTTTGGGCTTAAAATGCTTATCAAATCTCTCAAGGACAGTTTTTAACACTAATTCTTGGCCTTCTACAAAATCAAAAGTGTAGTATATCTCTCGGGCACCGCTGCCAATAGACAATAACAACATCGACGTTTTCACTTTATCATCCTTGCTTTTGCTCTCAGAAGCCACTAAGAAAAAATAAATTCTTTTTTCCATTTCTCCCAATGTTCTGAAACATTGCTGTCTAATTCTAATTCTTTTGGCGGGTTGAATCTAGACATGATATCTAATTATATACAGTATATATAAATCCTTAGATTTCACCTGTAACCTCTGACACCATGTAAAGTCAGTCAAAAAACAACCAAGCGCATAGTCATAACTTCATTCTTATGTCCGGCGCGGTAACCACGTCAACGTCAACGAGTACATTCAATTTAGTATATTCAAACAACTTCTACAACACTTTGTTACCAGTTTCCGTTGGACGACCAATCAGCGGTGACTTTGTAATAAGGTTGGTTATTGATTTTTCAAAATCATCGATTTGCTAGATTATCTCTGCAACTTTTAATCTGATCACATTTTGGTTTGAGCATTTAGTGAAGGCCACATAAGTCTCATGCAAGAATGATACGTCGCGATGCATTTTTCGAACTCTCTGAACGCAGTGCAGTGGCTTTTTAAAACAGTTTTTTTAATATGATGTTGCATTGTTCCTACATTATTAATTTGGACGGATGTTATTTTAAAGATGGCTGTGGCTTAAATTCTTAGTTAAATGGACTGTTTTTACATATTAACTTCTTAATATTTGGAGAAATGCAATGCGAATGAATTATAGGTTTTAGGGGGAGAAGACTGGAAGAATATTTTTAAAAAATTTAAACACCGTGAGAATTTGACTGTGATGCTAAAACGTGAACAATCCCGAGTTATCAAGGCAGCTTTATCTCGAAGCACTACCATAATTAGATTTCATATAGAATAACAAATGCATTTGTGGCTGACAATCCGCAAGATTCAAAGCGCAACCGTCACTATCCAATTTAGCAAATGGATATATCTTACTTTGTATTCAACTCCCCAGACGGAAATTAATTCATATTCTCGACGGAGTCTTGGACGATGGGGTGCTTTTGTTTTTTGTTGATTATGTTAAAATACATTTTCTAATAAACGTTTTTGCATCAGAACAGTCTTTCTTTAGAAATATTCTCGTTTATTCTCGATATATTTACTGCAGTTTGTATGTGACTGTCGATTCTCTATAAATAGCATGAAATGTTCCCTATATACATTAGACTGTTAATAAAAACATTCTGTGTAAAATGAAAAAGTAAAAAAATAGTTGACGGATGAGGCGAAGGGTGCGAAATAAATTTGATCATTTTGAAAAATATTTAAAAAACAATTGGAGGAAGAAAGCAGGCTTCGGTACATTCATCACCATAGCAGCAGTATTTATTCCTTAATCAATTGGTATACCGCCCGTTTGTCAGAGCACATTTGATGCCACATCCACAACTATCTATGTATATTGTAGCTTTTCCCGTTCAAATGTCATTATTAATGATCCAAATGCACTGTAACTTAGATATTCCAAATGTAACATCATGTGTTATATTTCCATTTAGTTGGTATTCCTTTGTGTCATACAAATGTGTAAATGAAATTTTTAATCGTAAAGAATTCAAATGAACCATGGAAGGTCAGAAATGGGACTGGTGAATTTGTAAATGTAAGAAGAAATCATTCAAATGTATATTAATGTCACTGAGTTTTATTTATATGTGACACTTTATGTGTATGAACAATTAAAGTCACCATGTCGTATCAAAGAATTCAGAAGAAACGAAGCGTCATAGTGTAGCTGCATTTGATCGCGAGGAGGATTACGTGGAGGTGGCTCGTATATTTTGAGTAAAGAGAACCACAGTATAGGGCATCGTCCGGCGTTACCAAACCAATAATGTGATAGTGACAGAGCGTGGTGGTGCAAGACTTGTGAAAATAGATGATGACATGACTTGTTTGTGGAAATCATTGAGAGAAATCCGGCCTTTACTTTAAAGAATATGAACGTTCGATAAAGTGCAAAAGAGATTACCTAATAAGACTCATGTTCACATATCCACAATAGCCAAAGTTTTGGATGGTTTGCTGATACGTATCAAGAAACTGGAACAGGCGACAGTTGAGGAAGAATCGCGTAGAAATTAAGCGAATTGGTTCATGTAAAATGTCATTGCAAACTTAGTCTTTGTGGATGAGTGTGGTTTCAGTCTATTCACAGCTCGTACTCGAGGTAGAGCAGCAAATTGTCGACGTACTGTCCGGCAAGTAATCTGAACCTTCTCATTGCCGTGACACGGGGTGCTGGTCTGTATTACTACGAGTTTGAGGAAGGTTCTGTGAATGGTGTGCGGTTCGATCATTTTCTAAACAATCTGGGGATGGAATTGGTATCTTCGATATCATTGTCATGGACACAGTGGTGCTGGAATGGATGATAAAAGGAATATCATCAAGAAGCTTCCTCCGTACAGTCCAGTACTAAATACGATAGAAATTTGCTTCAATTGTGTAAAAGCGAATGTGAAACAACGACTCAGTGAACGCATGGCGGAAATCCGGGATAGTGGACCAACTGCAGATGCAGGTGTGACACTCATACAAGTCAGGCGCAGGATTTTTCGGGAATGTGTGACAGGTGTTTTCAATGATGACAGTGCAAAACAAAAAGACCACAACTTATTTTGGTCGAATGATGGGGTACATGCCCATATGTCTCAATCTTCAAAATATTTTTATGTAAAAATATGATGTTAAAACTTAAGATTGAACATAGCATATGATTTATATTTGCAATCACTAATAAAAATTTTGGCAATGGAACATATCTGCAACTTTTTTATTTATATCTTGGATTCACTAAACATTGATAAAGCTCATTCGAAATTGTTCTCGCCTAATTTGAAAATGTTATGTTACATTTATAGTATTAAGTTACTTTCGAATACACAATGTCACATTTGAATCCCTAAACAAACCTTTGTCTTGTTACAGATATATGAACGCTCTCATCTCACATTTAGGTATTTAATTATGATATTTCAACAGGAAAAGCTATATTCTCTATTTCCAACTATTTGCTTTGATGGTTCTCATTAATAAATCAATATTGATTCCAATATCTCCTGCAGGTAATATGTTCTCGTGTTCACTTCTGTTAATATATATGATACTCGATTGGGAACAAATATTTACATTAGAGTATTTATTCGTTGATTTTTTTCACCACAAGTTTTTTATTTATTCCAGAACGCGTTTTCCCGAGAGATGAGAAAATAATGCTAGACGAAAAAGAGAACTGAATATACGTGGGGCGCTAAGACTTTTTAACACACCAAAGCATAGTGGAAATCATCAGAATTTGTAAAACCTGAATTGAAGTTCATATAGTTACAATAGATTTGTATCATTATAATTTTATTCACTAAGTGTCTTAATTATACTATATATGCAATTATTGATTAAGATATTTGAATGTTGTCGCTGTTCGCGACGCCCGAGACGGATCCTTACAAAAGGGCCCCCCTGGTCAGCCTTATCACCTCATTGTCGAGTTTCTCGGCCAGACGTCGAGGGATACAAAGCCGCCAAAGATGTTCAGTCGGGAGAAAAGGGTGCCCGGGCAGCAGAGGTGTCAATGCTCGAGGGTATGAGCTCCTTCTCCACAGAGAGGGCTGAGGGGATCAATGGAGTTGTCAATGAGATTGGCGTATGCTCTGAAGTTCTTGTAATTATCAAATTACAAAATTTAGACAAAAGTTTAATCTTTTTTGCCATAACTTTTATTTATAAAAATACAATCGTCTTTTTCTATCAACGGAGTTCATCATAGTCTTTATGTACTCTAATAAATCTAAGGCCGCGTACAAAACTGGGTTACTTTCATGAATGGGTTAAAGCTATTACTGCTACTTCTGGCGTGTTGGGGAAGCTATTGGATTGAGGATTAACACCAAGAAGACAAAAATCATGAGGTTTAACGCAACCAGTCAGGAGCTACTGAAGACCAGAAATGGCACCATAGAAGAAGTAAGGAGTTTTGTGTATCTCGGATCAACTGTCACCAATGAAGGCG
>JAUYWV010100732.1:0-13530 GCA_032274565.1 Nematoplana nigrocapitula | reverse complement strand
AGTTGGGAGAAAAATACCGGTCAGACATACATACATACCCACATACATACATTTCTCTAATTATAGATAGGATTGTAATTGGCATTACGTAACTTGTACCAGCTTATTCGGTCTGTTATATTATATATTATACTGTTCTCCTTTGTCACTCTCATTCATCATGCTTGCTTTCTAGATAATAAAAGCCTATAATTTCACCATCATAATTATTGTTGTTCTGCATTTATAGAAAGAAGGTAGGGTAGTTTACAAACACTTCTGATCGGAAGATAGCGGAATTAATTTAATTACCTCTGAACGAAGTATAGGTACTGTAGGTACGTTATAAAGAACGATGAACGCATTCTTATGAATTCGAGGGGACCATAAAAAAGTACGTTATAGAGGAAAGGTACGTTATAGAGAGATTTTACTGTACAGACTTTCTTTTCCAAATAGATGTAATGTGACGCCTATTCGAAGAAGGGTTAATACATACATGCATACCAGGTCCGTTACCAGCATGAGAGATAAGGCTGCTTCATCGTAAAAACATAGTTAACAGATACATTCTAGGTTTAGAACTCTAAAAATTTCTGGCGCTGGGCGCCAGTTTATAGGCTACTCCGGCCGCGTAACCATAACAATGTTGATATATTTTGCTTCTTAAATATCTTCCGACTTTTTTTCGACTGCCAATCACATGATTGTTGCATTATCCTGCTGAAACCAATCTTGTTGCCTCTCATTGTCAGACAAGGTCAGCACAAATTGGTCAATAAAGGGGCAATATCTGTCACTGTTAACTGTGTCGTGAAAGAAACAGAAAAAAATTGTTCTCCTGACATAGCCACCTAGACACACACTTTCTGAGGATGCAAGGGAGTTTCGAAGAGTCTTGCGAAATTCATGTATATGGACAGATGAAACCAAGCTTCAAATACAAGCTCCAAAGGCAAGTGTTCATGAATGTGGGATTTTCATTAGTCACTGTAATGAGCCAATCACAGAATACCTTTCACTTTTCATAATCTTGATCATATAGTGCATTTATCACAGAGGTTTTATACTGAAAAAGATGCAATATTTTTTGGAAAATTTTATGAACACTGGTATATGGCATACTGACTTGTGAAACTTTTCTGAGGGATTTTCTTGGACTATTAGTAAGAGCATCTTGAACAGTTGTGATATCCTCCTCTTCAAATGAAGGTTTACTAGAACGTTTTTCATCCAGTGCTGACCCTGATGTTCAAAATTTGTCAACTAGTTGTTTAATCGTGGAATGGTGGGGGGGCTGGAGCTGCTGGATTAAGATCATTTCGGAAATAGTTTTCAATCAAACAGACACATTCAGCAGTGTTGTAAACTATTTTGAATAAATGTACGAATTTTGCTGTCTATGCCTATCAATTTAAAAAAGTCAGTGAATTGAATTCAAATAACTGTCTAGATACACATTACATTGATTTCTTCAGTTGTGTGACTTTATGATCACCCTGTATGATAGTGCGAGCTGTAGCTATAGATATAATTAATGAAGGTTGTAAGTAGAAAGATGTATTATTATCTGTGTTGCAGACAATGTGATTTGATAGTTTACTAATATACATTTCAGTGGAAATCTCAATTTATTATGTATTATTCTTCATTTGATTTAGAAAAGGTATATTTAAATATGTACCAATTTTCTGTATGATTATAATAGTTTAGCTAGATATCACCAAATAATTATCTGACTTCCAGTTTGTACCATTGGCATAGGATAATTGTTTATATATTTTTTACTTTACAGCATTTATCCATTATTAGCCTAATTATTGTTATAAATTTGATTTTAAATTAGAACCCCTATTAGAATAGTTTCTAAGTTTGTGCATGCATACACCAATTTAGTATACATTTTATGAAGCGCCATGTATATAAATATATACAATATTAAATAAATCTGTGATATTACATTTTTTTGGATACACAAATTTTAATAACTCTTAGGAAAATGTATATTTTTTATTTATTCCAGACAAACTTAATACGTGCAATAAAAAATAAGGGTGTCTACAAAGCCTGGATATCTCTTGATTTGAAAAATCTTGCCTGAATAACTTCTGATTTAAATGTATATATATAATTTTAAAAATATATTTTGCTTAATTTTCTGCATGGCTTGTTTTGGCACTTGAGCAAAAGAGAGAAGAAAATATGAAAAGAAAAGATTATGAGAACAAGCTCAATACAAAGTAAAGTTGGATGAAGACTGGAAGGAAATTGAAAGGGCTAAAATCCAGTAATGAGGTATATTTTTTGTATTAACAGATTGATGGTAGGCACAGACTCCAGCGGGAGATCATGATAGTAAAAAGTCAGGATAAAAATCTCATGGATTTCTGCACATATTATCTCATGGATATTTCTTGTATTTAAAAATGCTTAATGTTATGGACACCCTGAAAGATATATTTTTTATTTGATAAATTGCTATATAAATTACAATTAAAACAGCATGTTGCAGTTAACTACAAATATATGCGAATCTGCTACAAGCAGTCAACTAAGTTTCTTTGTTCAATTTCCCGAATTTCAGCACCTGCGCCAGAAGCATTAATTGCAATAAGGACTTTGAAATATATATTTTTTCATAAATAATACCATTTGTACGTTGATAAAATTGTTTTAGAGTAATACAAAAACGTTTTATAAATATTTAGTTATGCTTATTAAAAATATATTTATCTTTTTAGAAAGTATTATGATACTTCATTTCTTCTTTTTAGAATGTCAGTTTTGTTTCAACGTTTTTGTATGATCAGATGTGGAGCTACAAAGTTCAACAGTTTTTATAAAAGTTGTTGGAGGCCTATCAGTAATTGCAATAATGTATTTCAAAATGCTCAGGCAGTAACTGCCTCAGCTCCACAGCATGATAAACTGGAAGGACCCAGTAGTGATGGAGACTCGGATAAATCCTACCCAAAGCACATTGAAGATTTGGTGGACAGTATATCCAGACTGACTCTTCTAGAAGTTGCTGATCTCAATGAACTTTTGAAAAAGAGACTTGGCATTGAGGTAATTCTAGAATTTATGTTGTATTGATTTATATATTGTAGAAAATCTGTGTATTACTTCAATGAAAGCAGGTACATATTAATCACACAGCATCATCTGTGTGATATTAAACAGTTTAGCATCTCTTCTAAAACACTATCTATGCCAAAGTTAAACGCATCTGCTGGTACAGCCTCTCAAAAGAATCTTTGTCGGTGCTCTCGTATCTGAGGGGGCTCCCTGATGACATCCGTGAACATCAACAACCGTTTAAGCCAGCTATAGAATGTCTTTTTAACTGTGATGCACAAAATTTTGAAAACCAAATTGTTATTTGTGATCAAATCCAGTTTTCTGACAATTCTTCGAGAAATAAATATGTTCATTCGAATAGTTCTTTGTGTTTAACATTTTGATCTTCCACATCGTGGTATATTATGCTAGACCAAACATAAGGCTTTGCTACCATTTTAGGACCACAAAGTTATATTGAAATACTGGTTTGTTAATATATAATATTCGAATATTGGTTTATACTTTTTAACGTCAATGTATATGTAACTACGAGGGCAGTAGTACGAGAATGTTCAACTTGTCTATCTACTTTAACGATCTGACCCTGCGCTTAGATATACCATGCTCATCTCGCCTCATAAACTCGTTGTACCATCTCTGCCACAACATTGAGAACCTGGAAGTGTCTTTGAATGTCATATCCTCTGTCGATTCACACATTGACAGCTCTGGTTTTAACCATTTCGTCAACCTCATACAGTTTGATCTCACTTCAGTCGAATAGTATGTTGGATTTCTCCGGACGTAGAATATTATCTCATTATTGAAAGGGTCTTTTTTGACCTCTCAAAAGAATTGCACTCAGATGTCTGACTACTCGATCAAGAGTTCTTTAAATCGGTGAGTCATTCATTGAGTTTGGTAGGACGGACATTTCAAGCTTATACTGTCGAGGATATCCCCGGGCATTCGGATGTTTTCAACGAGTGGCCCAAAATCATCTCATATCTATGCCCAGTCGAATTGTACCTTTGTTCACGCTGTTTGTGGTAATTTTCACTCATACCTATAGCGAGTATAGTGACGAATCATTCTCTCTGCACCATTCTTCCCTGGTGTAATTTGTTAAATCTAACTAAAGCCACGTGTTTCGAGTAAAGTGTCTTGAGGAAGATAGATGCCAATTTTACTTTCATCTTTTTTGGATTTCGCTGCAGGGTGCTGCAATGATGCCAATGATGGCTGGGCCTATGCCAGTAGGGGCATCTGGAGGCGCATTCGAGGACGAGGAAGAAGCTGCCAAACCCGTCAAATCTTCATTCAATGTAAAGCTGTTAAAATTTGACGCGACCAAAAAAGTGCAGCTTATCAAGGAAATCAAAGCCCTACTACCAGAGATGAATTTAGTGCAATCAAAGAAGTTTGTGGAAGTAAGAATTTGTTAAAGCAATTTTATTGTACAGTAGTAGTATGCTTCAATATATCTTTTATTCTATAGTTGTTTAATGTTATTTCTGCTAGACACTCTTTTTATTTGTACTATTGACAGTACCATAATTATAAGAACAATTTTCTATGACAGTCTTCCATTCAATAGCAATAGACTTCGTTTTGTCCCGCAAAACTGTTCGAATAATTCTGTACATGCAATGTAACCGCCCTACCTTCGCAGTCTCTTGTCATCTACGTTGTGGAGACTCCTGCATTTATGCTTTATTCCAACAGGCCAGTGCAAAGTTCTGATTAACCCAAATATTTTCTCCCTGCTCACCACGGAAGATAAGCTCAACATTGTCTACTCCTAATTTAATAAACCTTTATCGTTTTTTCCGGTCAGTATACCCCTTCTTGCGTTTGTAACCCCATCGTACTAACACTCGACTTGTCATTAATCATAAAACACGGAATCCTTTAACTAAACGGGTAGTGAAATGAAGCGCAAAAGCTAGTTTGAGTGCCCTGAAAAATAAATTTCGTTAGATTTTTTTGGGGAAAGTGGTAATGACATCCGCTACTTTACTGGTAACGTTTGTTATGTATTATTTATTCTTCATGTACTAAAATTAAGTACTGAAAATATGATTTTATGAAAAAAATGAAATATTACGTTTCTATCATATTAATAATCATATTTACCAACAATGTGTGTCACAAGGACTACTGGAATATCAGGATGGTCAACTCCGCTTTTAGTGGCAGTTTAGCCAAGAGGCCGATTATTTACCAACAATGTGTGTCACAAGGACTACTGGAATATCAGGATGGTCAACTCCGCTGTTAGTGGTCGTTTAGCCAAGAGGCCGATTATTTACCAACAATAAAAATGAGTCAGGCGATAGAAATAAACGTTCATCACATTGTTACCCAATCAAAACTTTGAGAGGAATCGAAATGGTCAGTTTTGGAGGTCAGATGATTCACATGAAATTTTTCCTCTCAAAATTATCATTAGGTAACAATGTGATGAATGTTTATTTCTATTGTGGTAAATAATCTGCTTATTGGAGAAACTACCACTAAAAGCATGGCGGATCGACCTGATATTCTAGTACTCATTTGTATGTCATTCTAATCAGGTTCAAACGTAAATTTATTTTTTTTAGATGAAAAGCATTCGGTCTACCACTATAAACCCCGTTAAATGCACGTTTCACGTCTCGATATTAGAGTAGGCTCCACCTCTGAAGCGCGTGCTTCTCTACACTTTCACCACTTCTGCTTTATATGATTTATTCGTTTTAGCAAATGTTGAAGACTACAAACACCTTGTTCTTCTATATTGTTTTCTACTTTTATTTATAGTCCGCCCCAGAGATTGTGAAGAAGGACGTAAGCAAAGAAGAAGCCGAAGAACTGAAAAAGTCGCTTGAAGCTGCTGGTGGTACTGTGGAAATAGAATGAAATGTTGGCAGACTTTTCCAAATTTGTAGATTTTCCCATTTGTTTTGCTCTCTCATGTACTCTATGAATAGATCAGTCCTCTTGTATTATTTGTTTTCTATTTTATTTGTAGTACTGTATTTAAATTCCGGGATAAATTTTTAAGTAAGACCTTTCAAACTTTCCCAATCAATAAAAGAATGTATTTCTGAAAACAAAAGAATAATTTAAAATACATCCAAATACAAAGGTGAGAAAGAACATTCTCGAATAGAGCATGTGACATCACATCGACGTTTCCTCGTTTTTATTCGAACACAACAGACCAACCGATGAAATTTTAGCCACACATAACGGACTGCCAGGAACCGCAAGCGAAACATCATAAGCAAGTGGGGGGGGACTCAGTACCACACACAAATTACATGATGAGAAATATGATGGTATACTAAAAGGATCCATGAAAATTAGAATGGGGCGTGTGACCATACAACAGGGTGGGTGATTATTTCATAAGAGCCTTGACGACGGCGGACGATGAAATTTGACGGAGATCCGCGTACGTCTGCCCGGTACCCACGAATACAATCGGTTGGCCCGAAATGTAGGTCATCGAGATCGCAGCACCCACCTGGAAGTACAATTTCTGAGGTTACTGGTGACAAGGCACACTACTGTAGTAGACAAAGGAACTATACTGTTCGCTTGAATTCGATCACATCAGTCTATGGGAGTTCGAATGCAAACTTATGCTTACCGTCTATACAGTCGATATTGTAAGTCGGACTCGTCCAGCTCTGGCTTTGGTCCCCCCTTTTGCCAATCTTTTTCTTTAATTAAATATCGTTTAAGTCGAATTCGACTAACTCAATTAATTTATTAGACCCGCTCATATGCTTATACAATGTAATTTGTCATCTCTAACTCGAGTAATTGCAGTCAGATATTACCTATCCACTATCTTCGCTGCGCACATAACACTCTCCCTTATTCGCTGAAGCCAACCAGTATTCTGCACTTGTGTTGTCTCAATATATCAGCTTCAAGTCATGTCATGTCTCCTCCAAAAAACGCAAAAATTATGACTTGAAAGAAAAAGATTGACATCTTGAATTATGTTGAAACTAATCCAAAAATAATAAATTAATACGTCGTGGGTCACTTTAATATAAAACCGCAAACTTAATCTGATTTTCTAGCAAATAAAGAGAAGATTCGGGCAAAGCGAGAATAATCTATATTCATACTTGGTGAGACTCGAGATGGCAAAATAAACTATCTCAATGTTGACGAAGCTTTGCTACTTATTTGGTTCGGGGCAGTGTCGAATGATATCACTATTGAATGTAATATGTACGTTGAGGAAAGCGGCTTATTTGCTTAGAAGGCAAATCTCAATTTTTCAGGACACGACTCGACGAGATATTTGCCCACAAAGCTTCATGTTAAGCCATAAACTCCTCCACTATTGAGAACTGGTTCGCCAAGACAGGTTTTGTAAATAATATAAAAATAACAAATAATGGAAAAATCGTCTAATTCGGATTTCGCATAACTCGGACAATATTTCAGTCCTTATAGCAATTCGAGTGAGGCGAGTCGGCAGTATATTTCTCATAAAACTATGTTCTAAATGCAAGAGACGGCAAGTAAAAGACAAAATTATCCACATTTTTTGATCCCGGTTCCTTGCTTTATACGATGAAAGAACACAAAGACTTGAGCCTCGAAATGGTTGATTTGTTTTTTTTTGAAGTTTTTAGTTGAATACTGGTTTAGAACCAAATAAGGAGTGCGCCAGGACTGTCAATGATCACCCTATCTCATCACTACTCTAATATTTGAGATGATTGTCAACGCTGCTCTAGAAGATATCGAAGCAGTGTATGTTGTCAGAGAACAACACATTAGATTTGTAGACGACATCTCCCTAAGCTGGTACTCAAGAAAGGCTTTCAGGTAATAAGAACCTCTTTGGAAAAAAATAGAATCTACCTTCAGATTCGCGTGGATAGGTTAATAGTGATGGCGATATCAGGAATGCACATACAGTGGAACACTCTTAATACGTAGGTCCGCTTATAACGTATACTATTTCCGCTCCAGTTTTGTTTGTACGTAAATTGATATCTAAATAGTTCGTTTATTACCTACAAGTTAATACGTATACCGTTTAATAAGTAGGTTTTGTTGGTCCCAAATATATATTTACCCGTTTAATACGCGGAAACTCACGTATGTATTTTTAATTAGTTGCATCGTAATTATAGGCTGATTTTACCCAACATCCGCATTAAGTAGTTTGTAAAACAGCGCCAATCATTTGTTGTAAACTCTGCGATCTATAAATATACATATATTTGATATTATGTAATTACTGTAGGTTCACTTATAACGTAAAAAAATGTCCGTTCCCAGGGTATACGTAATAAGCAGGTTTCACTGTATAACTTCCATATTATGGTACATAATAATTCAAACATGTGGAAAGAATTAATTTATAAGAACTTGTGTAACCACCACAAAAGGATGAACCAGTGAAGTTGTTCGTTAACCGACTGAAAATCAAGAATTTCATTCGACATATTGTTTTGTAAGGCCACGCAGTTAAAATTGTACCTTCTCGAGGGTCACTAATAACGAAGACCCGTCTGGAAAACTTTTTGTGCTAAGCCGTGCAATCAACAAGATGGTGACATACCACGTACGAGTAGACAACAAAGAGATGCCATGTGAGAAACAGTGAGCCAGTGAATGCGTTGCTATAGCAATCGATAGCCATTAACCGGGAATCACCCGAAGGTCGTAGTGAAATTAATAGTTTCTTTCAGCGACAGAGTATTTGCATTTTGTGAACGGAGATGGTAAAATTTTGACTATATAACCTTCCCGGTGTTCAAAAAAGTATTTTGAAATAGGATAGTTGGGAGTCTAGAGAGTATACGCACACAAACAACTGTCGGCGATGTACAGACTAGTTCACCAGATGATAAGTTTTAATTGAAAGAGTCAAGGGAACAGCCAGTAAACCAACCTTGTCGTCGATGGTGTCAAACTTGGTGAGCACGATACCGTCGATGGTGTGCGGTTTATCGGCTTGGCTGTGGTCGGCCAGGGCCTGATTGAATTTGACCAGCTGATCCACTGCCTCGTTGCCCACCAAGGCCTCGCCCACGAACAGAACCAGATCGGGCTGGTTCACTATAATGATCTGGAGGGAAAAACGGCAGAATAGGTATTTCATTAAAGTTTTCATAAATAAATACAGTAAGACAAAACACGCGACTATGGCCTATGTTTCAAACAAAAAATATATAGACTTTTCCAACTATTCAGCTTGATCTTTTGTGCCCCAATACAGCCGTGGCGGCGGGGTGTCCTGCTCCAGCAGGTAAAGTGCAGCATTCCCTCCTTTACATTTTCATTTTTTCTCCTCTATTCTGAATGATTGTTTCTATCGCACCGGCCATGCCCCAATTATGGACCATAAAGAACAGCCGTCAGCGGCAACTTTCCCCTCTGTGACGTATGGCTCACCAAGATTTGACTCACAGATAAGATGTGCAGGCAACTGTAACGTCTATGCCTCGTCGGTGTTCGCGTGCGCTTGTAATACTCTCTGCGCCCGTGTCGTTCGCTGATCCTTACTGACGTAATCTCTTCACGACGTACCAGCTTGGGACAGACAACTCTCACCAAGAGAAGGTGACATCGGACGACTTGAGGAATAAGACCGAACAACCTTCATGCGTCCCACAGTTGCCGTTTACTACAGTGTTCTAGTCTAGCTAGCTGAAACGCGCATTAGGCAGCGCTGTCCAAGGTAGGCCTGATCGACCAGCTTTCGCCGCCCACTGAAGTGACTCACACCCCTTAAGAGAGTCTCCTCTCTCATCTTTCCCCTCGTTCTCCTCTCCCTCTCTTTCCTCCGTGAGGTCAGGGCGCTCACGCGTACCCTCGACTATTGAATTACAACATCTTGGTTAGGCATGAGTATGTGTGGTGGTCTGCGACAGTTGGGGCTTTTGGTTAAATTTCGGGTATCCCTTGGATGAGGGCTGCCTACTCAAATACAGTACACGAGTGTAAAAGCTCACCTTAGATAAGGATCGCATCAACGGTTCATTGTCTTGCATCCGTCCTGCTGTGTCCACAAGGACAACGTCGAAATGATGATCACGAGCTACAAAGAAGAAAAATAGGACATGATATAACATTTAGAACTTTTGACATCTCACTTTGATAAGGCTCCTGAATTGCCAGGTTGAAGCTGTCCTATCAAACATTGCTCCCTTTCTCTCAATAATTTGCTTTCATTTTCGAAAACAATTTAAAGTAATAAAACTCTTCCGAGAAACCTCGGTTTATAAAATTTTAAAATAAATGTTCTTTTCAGAATTCATCAATTCTAATTCAAACGAATATGTTGGTCAAAACCTGTTTCATTTGGATCAAACATTTAAATATTCAAAATTATTCAAATATTACATCAGAAAGTGTCTGCATCGAGATAATTTTTTTTAAATCAGCATACTTACCACTATTTATCGCAGACATAGCTATGGTAGCGGCATCTTTTCCGTAGCCCTTTTCGTAAAGTTCCACCATACGCTGGCCGCGGTGCATTTCCGGTGGGTGAATGTAGCTGAGTTTGGAGACATGGGTGCGGAGTTGTTCAACAGCACCCGATCGGAAGGTATCACACGCAGCGATCAAAACGCGGAAGTCCTTCTCCATCAACCAAAATGCAATCTGAAATAACAGACCATTCATTTAAATGAGACAATTCACCCGTATATATAGAACGAAAGGTACCTCACTTACTTTAGCCAAATTCGTCGACTTTCCAACGCCGTTCACTCCGCAGAAGACGATCACGTACGGACGCCCGTTCTTCCTAGCCTCCATCACATCCCTGAGAACGTCCAGACGTCTCTTCGAAGAGAGAATCTGGGTGCAGGCATCCTCCATCGCCTCGCGCACGCGACTAGCCAGACGCTCAAAAGTGCCCAGCTTGGTGCCCAGGAGCCGCTCGGCCACTGACTCGCACAGGCGGTGGGCAATCTCGGCGGCCACATTTTTGGCCACTAGACGATCGCGCATCTGGTCGAGAACTGTGTTGAGATCGTCACGTGACAGCGGGTGGCCCGAATTCCCGCCGACCAGATTGCGCAAGAGACCGAAAACACCAGATTTCTGTTGGCAACGAAGAGAGAGATGCACACATCACAACTGCAACAATTAAATAGGAACTCTAGGTCGGTATCATTTGCAGAGTAATAACTGAACCACAGCACTACACGATCAAGTTAAAAAAATTGGGCAATCGAATGACAAACAGGGCAGTTGAATTAAATAATAAGACACCACAATTGGTCGTGGTCATTGATAGTGCCCCAGCACACTCAAATACGGAACAGTCATTACCGCCACATTTACGGTCAAGAAAGGCATTCTATAGAGAATGAAGTGCGTCCCTCCTTCAATTTTCTAGAACGATATTTACAGTGAATAACTGTTTCACTTATTAAAATACCGAATATATTGAGTTGCATACATGTTACAGCGATTTGCAAAACAAATTTTATTTTGAATGACTTTTAACTGCAGTTTGTACTTTTATTCTTTGAGTCAGTTGGCCGATAGATCAGCTGCTGTGTTCACAATCCTGCGCCAAGCGACTCAATTCATCACCATACTGGATGCTTCTCCAAATGTTGACCCGGTTGCAAGTTTGATATCGGCGTTCCATCTCAGGGCTGGTTTGCCTCGTCGTCTGCTCTCCTCAACCATTCAGTGCATAATTGTTTTTAAATACATTTCTTCTAACGGCGTATCCGAAAAAGGCCAGCTTTCTGCGTGTATAATTTTGGAAAGAAGCACTCTTTTTCTAGAATCCGCTGGTTTGTTCTTTTCTTTGTCCAACATGTTCTCAGAATCCGCCTGTATGCCCATAATTCAAAACATTCACCTTCTTTCTATCTTTGGCACTCATAGCCCAAGACTCGCAATCATAAGTGGCAATTGAGAAAGCTGTTGCGTGAATAAGTCTAACTTTTTTAAGTCTAAGCTGGTAGATTTACTTCTCCAAATGGTAGCCAATTTTTGAACGCCCCATGCTTAACCTCTTAATTTCCAACGAACTGCCAGCCTTCGAGGAGATTAGAGATCCCAGAAGAAATGAATTCCTCCACTGCTTCGATTTTGTCATTATCCAGTACGAAATCTCTTCTGTTTCTGTCTATAACCATGATCTTCGTTTTTTTCAAGTTCAATAGAAGTCCACGTTCTTCACTTTCCTTCTTAGTTGTTTCAAGTATTCGTGTTAATTCTACATGACCTGAGGCAATTAATGTGGTATTATCTGCAAATCTGAGATTATCTCATTTTGTGTCCACCAAACTTGATACCAAAATCTTTCCCATTCAGTCATATTCCTATTTTGTCTTGTCTATTCGTTTCCATGAGGAAATTTGCAATGCTCGGAGCGTAATCGTAGTATGAACAATTAATATTCGGACCAATAAAATATGACGATGAACAACTGCATATGGTTCGAAAGCAAGGCGCGTTAGACAGGTTGTCACGCCATAAAACGGAAATTGTGAACAAACGCTGTGGATATGACAAAAATGTTGAATAAATTTATAGGAATATGGAAATTTACAGTTCAACTCTACATAGATAATGTGCCCATAATTACTTCAACTATGAACCATTATATAAATGGATAGGAAGATAAAGAATGAAAAAAATGATGAGCGAAAGAGAGGGGATACAGGAAAAGAAGGTGAGCAGAGAGAAGGGAAGCAGTATAAGGTAAATGTCATGATGGCACAGCTGAGAAGCATGCACTATCCTCTAAACGAAATATTACCAGAAGAGAATATGAACGAGAGAAGAGGCAAAATGGCGTGATGATTGTGAGAAGAAGAAGAAGAGAAGGACCATGTGTTTGCCTATACAAGATGGGAGGAAGACTTCTCGAAACAAAATTCAAAACTTTGTTGCTATGAAAACAAAACAACACATCAATTTACTTTTGGCTTTTGTTCTTCTTTGACTTGGGGAGCATGCGTCGTCTTCTCCTCTACTGCATCTTCCCCCTCTTCCTCCTCCTCCTCACTCTCCTCAGTGTCCGAGTCAACTTCAATATCGCCCAATTCTCCGATCAATCGACCGCGAAGTCCCACCAGTTCCGCCTCCTCCTCGGCTGTCCGTCCGAACTCCTTGGCGCTGCCGTTCATCGACGCCTCCACCGGGTTGGTATAGTCGAGAGCCACCGCATCGGCAGCTGTCCCGGCCAGGGCCCACTTGCGCGCCTCCTTGCCCTTCTTCTTGACCGCTGCGGCACTCGGCGATTCGGACGGACTGACTTCACTGCTACATCGGAGAATGAAACACCGGTTAGTATACAAACACACAGACCACTGACGAACAAACCAAACAGTCCACCAGATCCACTCGCATTAGCCTCTAGTCTTCTTCTACTTCTTGTTTATCCGGGTCCTTCCGGAGGTTGGAAGGCAGCGCAGGGCCACCAAGGCCCACCAATCTGGTAACTCCCCACGGGCGTCTCTAAAGGTAGAGGAGGCTCACCGTCTCACC
>JAUYWV010100721.1:0-13531 GCA_032274565.1 Nematoplana nigrocapitula | reverse complement strand
AGTATAATTTTAATAATAAAAATAGGCACCATGACTGAAATTGTCTCGTTTTATCCAGTATAACTTTATGATCGAAATGAGCGCCATGGCTGAACAAGCCTCGTTTTATCAAACAACTTTATTATCAGAGAAAGTCGGCAATAAGTAAAATTGTCTCGTTTTATCTAGTATAATTTTAATAATAAAAATAGGCACCATGACTGAAATTGTCTCGTTTTATCTTGTATAACTTTATTATCGAAACATGCGCCCTGAGTGAATTTGTTTCGTTTTATCTAGTATAACTTTGTTATCGAAATAGGCGCCAGTATAGTAAAATAGTCGCAAAAATCTCTGAGGGGGTCCGGATCCCCTGGATCCCCCCTCCTGGTTGTGCCACTGCTGTGGTCATTGGTTGTTTCACTGCGACGTTAGGTGTTCTTTATCTCCACGAAATTTCATGAAGATCCCATATCAAGAACAGTTGTAAAAGTGACGTGTAGTTTTGGTAGTCTCAAAAGTGTCTAAATCGGACCTTTAAAACGGAACATGTGGCACACATAAGAATGAAAATAAGAAAGCATATAGTGCATGAACTGCCCCGCCATTCAAAGTGTGGGTACCCGAAATTTCAGTTGTCTCCAATTGATGGTCTAGGAGGAGATAGCGGACACATAGAAGATAGACAGACATTTAATTTTGAGAAGCTCTCCATGTTATCATATTCCTAGGGTGCAACCTTAGGCATTGATTAGACCTAGTATTTGCTAGTCATCTAAGTGGCGCCATGTTGTCGTGGTAATTGAAATAAACTTTATACAATACTGTTATCTGTCTGATGAATGTTACTGACTGCTGAGATGACAACAGGACTGCGCAGTTTATTGTACACCCTTCATAGAAGAATTTACAGTTGAAGAAACGGTGATGTCACAATCTGTCTTTATTGAGTTAGTGTTATATAGACATAATTGTTTTCTTGTCTTTAGTTTTAGGAATAAGATAGTTTATAGAAATATATAAAATTGATTTCGACTGTCACTCTCTCTATACAAATTAAAAATGAAAATAACAGATAACCACGTTTAGTTAAACATTTACAACAGTAAGATGTATTCCCAAAGGATTGCGTCACTTTATATTTCTAAAACAGTTCCGGGATATTTTGGCGATCCTTTTAAATGTGTTGCACAGATGTTACGCGCTTGTATATGCCTAGAAGATTGGATCCTGTGTCCAAGTTTGATGGGAGTAGAGGATGGATGGGTCAGCACAATAAATATCCCCTCTACTTCCGATGTATAAATAGAAGAAACATGAGGATTTAACTTCTCCTTATTTTTTGGTCTTTTATTTCCATCTCTCCTTCGGATCGATGTTTGCTTCTGAACACACATGAACACATGGACACACACATACACACACACCACACATACTAGCAGCGGATCAGTACGTGCTGACGCCGTCCTTCTATGGCTGTTTGCTTGGGTCTTCGTTCCTTGTGAGGGCTACTTGCCATTCCTGCATGCCGCATCCGCCAGCCATTACAACAACTCCCCTCCTAACCTCCTTTCCTTTCAGGCAGTTCAGCCAATGGACTGGTACTACAAACCCGCTGCAGCGTTGGTGCGCACTTTCGAAGCCTCAAGTATCGGGTTGGTCGCTTTGCACACGGGGATAAGTTCATCGACGTTGTATCTCCTCGAGGTAAAGTCGCCTACCTCCCTTCTACAGTACACATATCCAGCTCTCATTTCCGTCGACTTGCCTGGCTAACCTAGCAGCGGTAAGACATCTGGGGGTTTCCCCCCGTAACAGTTTATGTAAAATAACAACAATTTGTTTTCAAGACTAAATATATTGCATTTTTGTCCCGATAATGTTACTTTCTTTCACAGTACGTCCGATACAAACGGAGCGAAAAGGTGTGTGTCAGTGGTGACGATTAACCGTGAAATTTATGTTTATTTTCCAGGGCAAAGATGGACAACTCATTTCAGAAGAAGACAGAAGAGGTGCTGGGTTATTTCAATGTCGATGAGGAGACAGGTCTGTCCGACGATCAGGTCAAACGCGCCTTAGATAAATATGGCCCCAATGGTATGTAATTGACATTTATTCAATAATACTAAATAACGATATATTTAAATTATTTTTTCTCATTTCAGAACTTCCGGCTGAACAGGGTAAGTATAACAGAGTATACGATATATCTGCTACTGTCATCAGTTTTACCGTCATTATCTATTAATTTTATTGTATATAGAAGTAAACAGAAAATTCTCGTTAGAACACTGAACTCAGATCTATTGCATTTCAGCGAAAACTCTTCTGGAACTTATACTGGAGCAATTTGATGATCTTCTAGTGAAAATTCTACTTCTTGCCGCCATTATTTCATTTGTAAGTCAATGTATAATTTTATACTCCACAATTTACTGCAAAACCATATGATTATATTTGTCTATTTGTATTGGTAGAAAGTACCACAAACTAAGTGATCACTACATTTCATCCTAATTGATTTTTAGACAGGTATTTTAAAATGATAGATATTTTATGCTGCCTTCAGTTAACTTGCTATATATCACAGTTTGAAATAAAATAAAATGCTTTCACTTATTTTCAATTTTAAAGGCAATTGTAACTATTGTTCATTAAAAATATTTTTTTTCGAGTCTCTTGTGAATGAATTTACAATAAACTATATAATATCTATTCCAATTACGCTGATTTCTACAATTAATAAAATTATGAGTCCACTTAGGACTATAGTACGTATTAGTGCTAACTGATATCTATAACTAACTGATTTTTTAGTATACAGATTTATTAACTTTTAAAAAAGTGGATAGAATTAATATCTAACGAAAGCTTATCGATGGACTTATTAAACGATTACTTGCCCGGAAGGAATAAAACAAAAGCGACCCATTTCTACAAAATTTGTAATTAAAATGCTTTTGATTTTGATTAGGTCTTAGGATTTTCAAATAATTAATTGAAATATATATTATTAAGAAATGAACTGAAGTGCGAGGTGAACTAGGTATAGGGTGGTATATTGCGAGATTTGGTGGTGTAAGAACGAAGAAAATTGATAGAGAAACCAATGCTGAAAATGCTATTCTGGTGCCTACAATTTATGCTCGTTTGATGAGCATTTTTTTCACGTAATAACTTGCATAATTTTATATGTTCACCACTTTTTGTTTTTCAAAGTACAAAATCGGTCATCTGTTTGTTTTTATTTTCGGTTTCGTAGTGCCAATTTTACTATACTATGATTTTGTTGAAATTCGCTACTTAATAATGGATATTTTCGTAATAACAACATCGGTCTACAGTTTTTGATTCTATTTCGAAAATGGGAAGTTGCCGATCTTTTTAGAAGCGCTTCACTTTTTAAATTCAATAGTTGACGAGCCTTTGATTGTGACTGACTGACGTCATCTACTACACAGGAAGGTGCAGCTTGAGTGAACTACGTATAGTCACCAAGTGGATTCACCCTATGTCTCTGCAGTGTGAATAGGGGGGCCATTAAAAAACAAACATCTTCATATGAGCAACTCCGTGAGACGCGCTGAGCTAGTAAAAGACTCCACATATGTCAAAGGCAAATAAACTACTAAAGAAAACATTACATTTTGTATTGGTATATATTATTAAAATGAATAATTTATTATTGTTTGTGCTACCATTTAAACGACAAAGCATCTGAGCGATCAGCGCTGTCTTCACTTTGATTTACTTTGTCACACCTCATGCTTTCATGTATGCATGTATACGTTATAGCTGATCTTTAAAGATATTTCTATATCACTGAGAGACCCTGCGGATTATACGTTAGTAACTTTTATCTATTGATACTTAGCTTGAACTGACAACAAAAATAAAATTAATTTGCCGTAAACAATAAATTTAAACAGTTGCCATCTATAGGTACATTACGACAGGAATTTGTTTTATGTAACATATGGTTCACAAAACTGTCAAGTTGAGGTTATGAAATGTCTTTTCTTAAGATGTACATGTCTAAATCTTAGATCATCTAATAACGTTACTGTCAATGTTCTACAGGGAGATAACTTGTGACTGGGGTCAACCTAGACTGCATTTGTACTATGTACAAGGTATTATAAACATTAAATAAACTAATTTTTGTTTATTCGAAATGAATTCAGCAGAAACCAAGAAAAAAGGTAGCATTGAAAATGATGTTAACGAGTTGCAGTAAATAGAGGACAATTCAGTTAAATTTTCGTTATAATATGCATACACTACGTTTTGCGCTTATACTGTTTTACATTATTTTATTTTTTATATACGGCGCTTTTAAAAATTATAATCATATCACAACTCCTATTCAAATTAGTACTCAATTAAACTGATACATTACATTTCTTTCGCTTCGTATGCTGTTTAAAATTATCTGCAACATCGTCAAATTATAGTAAACTACTATTCCAAATACTGCAAAAATGAAAGCTCTAAACAAAATTGAGATATCTGAAACAATTGCCAAGCAAAATAACATTGAAAATTCTAAAGAACTATAAATAAATAAAGACAATAGCAAATAATTAAAATAAAATAAAATAAATTTTCACGAAAATAAAATTTAAACATGCAAATTACAAACACAAATAACCAAATACAATCTATGAATAGTCTGAAGTCAGTTCAATGATATAATGTAAAAATAAGTTATATAAATATTTTGGATATAACTTTCTAGATTTGTTTTCCATTGTGAACGAGTGAGAGAGTTGTTGCATTTTATTCTCTTTCACATCTTTACTGACAAAATCATGACATGTTGTTTGTTGCATTAAAACTAGATTTGTGTCTATCTGTTTTTCGCCTTAGGTACTTGCACTATTTGAAGAACATGAAGACTCCCTGACAGCCTTCGTGGAGCCGTTCGTCATTCTCCTAATTCTCATTGCCAATGCTGTGGTTGGAGTGTGGCAGGTAAGCCGGAGTGTGGAAGCGTGCTTGATAGTGTGCAAGCAGCTGCAAGCATCCAGCACCAAACTGCACACCTATAGCCGCTTACCGACCGCATATGCTTGCTTGACCATCATCCAGACCTAACCATGCGCGATAGTCGAGGCTGGTACACCACAGTTTTCCCTCTTCAGCTTCTTTCCTCACTCCCTGCCCTCCTCTGATGATGCACTTTCAGACAGGCTCTCGGGGGGTTGACTGGCATACCGCAGCTTTCCTCTGTCCCGCTATTTCAGGCTTTAATTTTGCGCGTTTCTGGCGTCGGGTACACTATGTAGAAGTTGTACACATGTCTTGCAGGCAACGGGGAATAGTTCTGTCAAAGAGGCTCACCAACTGGGTAGGAAATGTCAACGAGGAACATTTCCTCACTGAACATCTCGCGGATAGGCTTTATGCCTCGTTTTCATTTCGATATTTTTTGTTCTCCTGAATAAATTCGACTGTTCAAGTTAAGCCGATGGTTTGCGCCGAGAAGAAATTGGCACATGGTTAAATAGTGCAGTAGTATTACTTACATTGTGTACACGCATTACGTGTAGAAGCAATGAAATATTGTTGCTATTAGTTTTAAATATTGTTCAGAATGGATGACTCACTCACGGTTTCTGTATAACGTTGGCTGTCTGAAAATCAGATTGCATTCTTTTGAGAAAGACCTAATTCTCTACCTTCTGATAATAATCTATCCTTTCCACATGACTGCTGTGGCTTGGCTTGTTTAAACAACTTTCAATATAAGAATTGTTTGACAGTAGTTATATAGCGATGCTTATTAGAAACTGCACTGTTTGACCATTGGTACATTTTTCGGAATTAATGATTAATGATTTGTTTCGTGGGTCAGTCTTTTTTAAATTAGTGTTACAAAATATTTTTTATAATAATACTATGCAGGGTGCTGCAAATAGATTCGCCCCTAAATTAAGAAAATGTAATTAAAAAATAGAATGATCTGTCCCCGAAAAATGCATAGAGACGATAGTCGTGCATTTGTTTAAAATAGATTTTAACTATGTAAACAAAATACCAATCTATGTATTTTAAAGAATGTAATCCTATTGATTTCACAGCACATCTATTGATTTCAAATTTAAATATTTGAAATATGAATGGCTATAAATATTATCATTTTTTTAGATATGGCAGATAGCGAACAGCGTCGTTATATTGACCGTATTCGTGCTACAAGTTTCAAGGAAGCGAAAAATGAAGGAGCACAGTTTGTTACGAGACAATGGGTGGCTAATCGTTTAGAGAAAAGTGTGACATTTGTAAAAGACAATTGGAATCGCGATCCTTACAACTGCAAGGTGGACATGAATCTGATAGGCAAAAGTGGAACAGTCATGAACGAGCATGATAACAGAATATGCCGATTAAGTTGTGGAATTCAAGTCAACAGTATTAGAAAGTTGACAATTGTTACTGCAAGGGGTGACGAAGTCCAAGGAATTCATCATACAACCGTGTGTCGATACATGAAGTCAATTAAAATGGTACCGTTTCTTGTAATCAGAAAATCCCTAAAGACTGAACAAAACAGAGAAGATCGACTTTGGTTCTGTGATTTTTTAACTGATTTGGGTGAAGATGCTTTTCTTCATATTACACGCAGTGATGAATTTTACGTTTATTTAATGCGGAAACCAAACAATCAAAATGATCGAGTATGGGCAACTTCGTTAAATGAGATCAATGACTATGAGCGATACAAATCAACTGTGGTTCACCCAACTTGTGTTGGAATATTCACATGCTTCACAGCAAGAAAGATGATGTTTGTCATTAAGGAAAATGGTGAATCGTGGACTGGAGAATATTTTAGAAATACGATACTGAATTCTCTTATTATTTTTTCGTAATCCTGACAGTGTGGTCGATGTCGAACAGGTCACCCTATTGCATGACAAAGCACCGTGTTCCAAAGCTCTGCAAACTAATCAAATGCTAAGAAATGAAAATATTGACATTTTCGATAACACCCAGTGACCTGGGAATTCTCCCTATTTAAACCCCTGTGAAAACCTGGGAGCCATCATCAAGCAACAAGTAGAGGCTAATATTCATAGACAGCATGAACCATTGTGCACCGCTACGTTGATGAATCATTTGCGGAATGTCTTGGTTAGTCTGCAGGATGACACTCGTTTGTTTGAATGTATTTTGAGGTCATTTCCGAAACGCTTAGCTGCTGTTCAAGAAGATCGTGGTGGACACACTAAGTACTGAAACATTTTTCTCGATTGTACATTTGTTTATTTCAAGTTTTACTCATTTTCTGTAAATATGTAACAGTCTCAGTATATAAGCTGCTTTTTATCATCTATATTTTTATTTTTTATTACATTTTCTTAATTTAAAGGGGACCTATTTGCAAAGCCCTGTAGTTTATTAAAGAAATATGCATTTTTAATATACATGTACATCACGTGAAACTTAGATAAGCTTATTTTAAACTTTAAAGACTTCATATTACACAAATTTATGTTATCTTATTTCTCCAATTGACACACTAATATACTAGAAAGTGGTATAATAATTATGTAATTCTACAAATTTCCCTCAGGGCGTCCCTTTCGATAATAAAGTTGTACTGAATAAAACGAGTTTTTTCACTCAGGGCTTTCCCTTTGATAATGAAGTTGTAAATATATACGAAGAAGGCGCAGAGTGCGCAAATAAAGAGAAAGGGAGAAGGGTATAAATAAAACAAAAACGCACTGGGCGCAAAAAGGAGAAATTGAGAAGGGGCATAAATAGAAAGAAAGTGCATAAGGTGTAAAAAAGGAAAGGTAGCAGAAGGCAGAAGTATACGAAACATAGTTCAGAGGGCGCAAAAAATGAGGAGAGGTATAAATAGAAAGAAAGCGCAAAGGGCGCAAAAAGAGAAACGGAGAAAGAGCATAAATATAGTAAGAGAGCGCAAAGGGCGCAAAAGGGGGCATACATATAGGAAGAAAGCGCAGATGGCGCAAAAGAAGAGAAAGGGGAATAAATAAAAAAAGCACAGAGTGCACAGAACCTAGAGAGGGAAAGGGGGTCATAAATAGCAAGTATATTTCAAACTGATTTTCATGTGGTACAATTTGTAAGAAAATCTAAACCAGCGACATGTTCCAGAACTAGAGCCTTCAGTCAATGGTATCGTAACAGCATTTTTCCATTGCTCATAAATTGTCAACTGCAATGTCAATCTAACTAATAATTAACATGTGCTATCTATTTATACAAAGCGAGTGAGTGAAAAGATTTTGATTTTTCTTTTCTCTTTTGGCTAAGTGTTCATTTTGTCGGCCTCAATCAAATGTACACTTGCATTTTAGAAAGACTGAGTTTCCGTCAATTGTAACCACTTACCATTGCTGATACACAGATTGCTGTAGTAACGCTTATAGCCTTCCCTGCACTTTTCTAAAATAAGATCAGATAGATTGGTCAGAGTATATAAAAATAAACAAACCATTCGATTGAATAAAATTACTATAAATAGCTGATAGATGCTCCGGAGCATATTATATAATACTCTAAATAATATAAAACGGATCACACAGCTGACAATGATTCAGTGCAAAATAGAAGGACACATCGGGTTTTTTTAATTCGGAGAAACATAAAATGTGGTGACATTATACATTAAAATGTAATCCAAATAATATGACTTACTGTAACAATATTTCCCCACTAATTCGTAACTATCCGAACATGCTGAAACATAAGAGTACAATTTCGTAAAACGTGTCTGAACAATTTTACTATATCAGGGCATACTTTGATTAGCTATGCGCTCCGTGGCATGCATGAAGTAGGAGCCTTTGAGACTTCGACGAAATCGAAACACGGGGAAGGAGGCTTTTACTGAGGACGATTGAAAGCGATCGATCAGTTTCGAGATACCACTATGTGTTGTTGGTGGGAAAACGGAATACAATTATCGGGTGTTATTTTCAAAGTTATAATAACCAAGCAGCGTAAAAGTTAACTTTTCAATGCCTGGTCATCTCTAAAAAATTACTTTTCAGTTAGTGGTCAACTTTTCACTACCATGCTTATGAGTTTTCAGTTCATGCTGAAATTAATATCTAAAACAATGAAGTATTTCATATCCAGTTTTTTTAAGGTAAACTACATAATTTTGGTGCATAAACAACAATTGATTGTAATGAACACATTAGTTAAGTAGAATCGCTACAAATACCATTCATAAATTAATAATGATGTTACCAAAGTTGCTCAAGGAAATGCATTTCGATTTTTTTATTACTCAGTTTTTACCGCGAGGACACTGCTGGATGATGTGCTTGGGCGCATTATTTGAACAACCTTCAATTTTGAATTAACAGTGTTGTCGATGTATTTCAAGGCCGTCGATTCGTTTCGCCAGTTAAAATGTTTCTTCAACATTGTGGTTGAAGTGCCAGTCTCAGCCATTGTAATGACTGCAGAACGCCGCAATGAGTGGCATGTGTATCGGCACGGATTTGGCAAATTGAGGAAGGTTGCCATTTTAACAGTAAACTTGGCCAAAATATGCTTTCCCATAGGTTGATTAATGTAGTGACCATCCCCACTTTTTCACAATCTGAATGTCTTAAACACGCGACCTTCGCCAACTTTGTTTTCATTCAGCTTATTGTCGTATTCTTCTATGTATTTGCAATACTCCAGCGGGATGTTAAATTTGTTTCAAATTGACTCCGCTGCTTCGACACTTCGTAGCTGACCCTCATTCCGGTGGTTTCATTAAATTCTAAGTCTTTGCATTCTAGCTACACCAAATCCGCACATCGCAAACCCCCGCAGTACGTAATCACAATTTCAGCTTTTATATGAATATTTTCACCGGTATTAGGTGCATTTTTCAAAAACCGATTTAATTTTTCCTTTGAAAAATGTCCGGCCGTTTTATGTTAATAACTTGCTTCGAAAAATTTCAGAAGAAGCGTAATTCGAGGAAAACTTTCTAATTTTAGTCCGTATATTAGTTGAGTCTTGTTGTTTATCATAGAATCAATAGACCAAATTGTGCTGGCAGAACATTTTTTCGTTTTTCAATTGGTCAAAAAATTGCAAAACTGTTCTTCTGATGGAATAATACCATCGATAATGTTGGCGTGGTATTTAAACTGCTTCCAGCGTTCGTCGTATCTTTTGGTTGTTTTTGCTGGTGATACATATGGAAGAATTTGCTGTGTTGTTCGGTTCATTCGTTTCAACGTAATATTTAGTGACTAGCATTAACTTTAAAAATTATTTGAAAAGTAATCGATAAAAATTCAAATAGAATGGAGATGGCACAAATGATTGATTGATTCTAAAAATGTCTAAAGTTGGGAAATTTATATTGCTAAATGGACTCAAAATATAATGTTGCTTAAGAAAAGAGAGTGGGGCCGAGTTGGTGATATTATGCAATGGGTCAGTGGTTGGAGGGTTGGTAAAGAGTGGCTCTGAGTGTGTGTGGAAGGAGAAGAGTAGAGCGGCTAGCTGTGAGAGCAGTTCGTACCAGTCGGAGGTGGTGGCGTTTGAGATGGCGATCTAGAGAGCGATGGAGGTGTAACCGGAGAGGGTTATGTTCTGCTCGGACAGACTGTTAAAGGAGGGAAAGCCGAGAAGGAATCGGACGGTGGATGTGCTGCGGGCGAAGTTGAGGAGGTTGGCTATGAGGGTCCAGGTCATCCTGCAGTGGGTTCTGGGTCACAGAGGGTGGTGTGGAATGCAAGAGCAATAGGGTGGCGAAGGAGGCAGTGGGGTTGCAAAAGTAGGGTGTCGGGGTAACCTTCAAGGCGGCTAAGGCTTTCGTGAAGAAGAGCCTGGTGTTCCGACCGTGATGGGATGGCAGAGTGCAGGAGGTGTATGAGGGGGGAGTGCGGCGTGGGGCAGGGAGCAGAAGGGAGCAGGTGCTGCTGGCGCTTCTGCGGGGGTTCACTGCCCCAGGACGGGCTACTACCGCCAGCGTATTGACTTGCAGCAGAGTGAGGTGTGTGCTATGTGCAGAAATGGAGGAGGAGAAGGACCACTGGTTGCTCTACCTGGCGCTTGCGGGGGTCAGGGAGCAGTGCGGTCTACACGGTTTGGACAGCTGGCGTCGATCGGGCTGCATTGCGGTTCCTCACTAGGACATATCCTCACTGGATGGCCTGAGAGGAGCCGAGTTCCGCATGGACGACAACTGCACCGTCAATACCAAAATGCATGATTTTAAATGATTCTAAAAGTGATGTAGTTATTATTACATATTACACGTTTAAAATCACTTATCCTTATTGTCTTACATTTATTTCTTGACTTTAATTGTTTTTTTAGAATGGACCATGGGATAAAATTTCAATTCTACAACCAGAATGTACAATAATCTATAGTACAAAGTTCTAGAGACAGTAAAAGATATATGGAAATGTATTTCTATGCTTTACACGTATGGAAATCCTAAACCCAGTTAATTATCATACACAGGCCTTTAATGGAAATAAAAAAGACCTTCGCTTATACGGGCTTTAATAGAGATATAGACTTGGCTTTCTTGGCGGCTGAAAAAGCATAGGCCTCGCATCTTCGGTCCTCGAAATTTATCTTTCAGTTGGCTCGAAGTCCAAGTCTATATCTGTAACATAAAGATGTATTATCTCTAAAAAAACATTAATAAAGAAAAGCGTTTCTTTCAAATACTGTGTAAATATTCTCTTTCTCAAAACATACCAATTTGCCTTTCGCATGGCGCTAAAATTTAACTTTTGACGCATTAAATATAAGCAAATCAAACATTGCAAAAGGACATTACAATAATTTTCCTTCGCGTTCGGTTCCGCTATTATAATCTCATCAACGGAAGTTACCGGTATTCAATAGCGCAGTTTATTGATCACAGTTGAAGTATTTATATAAGTCTTACTACCCTTTGTAAATTAAAATAGTCATTCAAAATTTCTTAACCAGTCAGCATCAACTACCCCCCATAAATAATAATTTCTACATTTATTGGTTTATTTGCTTTTCTATGAAGTACTTATAATTAGGTAAGAATACATGTATGGCTTAGTTTTCTAACTAGATGTCTTATTACATAGCTTGTCCTATTTCATACCAACCTTATGCTCTATAAAAACACTTATCATTTTCATGATCAGGATAGCACCACAATCGTGCCATCTCTCAGGGAAGGAAATTCTAACAAGAGCAACCGCCAGATGTCCATTGAAACCGACTCTCCCAGGGAAGGAAATTTTAACGAGAGCAACCGCCAGATATCTATTGAAACCGACTCGGTTAATTCGAATAGCAAAGGTTTCTACAGTTCGACCGAAATGTTAATTAGTAGCCCATCTTTGCACTATCCAATATCAAACGAGGCGGAACCCTCTTCTTCGACCGATTACTGCTGGGACGGACGAACATTCACGATCGACACACCGCATGAATTTCAAAAGATCACTGGTAGACTTCCGCGGACAACTGACGCCCCACGAGGCTTTTTCAACTCGAGCAGTGAAGATCTGTCTACTAGCAGCAGCCCCCGTGATACAGAGATTGTCCGTGATTGCGCCTTTCTGCTTTCACAACAGGTAATCTTTATCAAAGATTATTTTTCATTGATTTTTTCATCGTTTCGTCTTAGTTTACTTTTTTTGGTATTGGGCGTCCCTTCTCAAAGTGAGGTATTTAACCTGAGCGGCTATGTGGTACATAGCTCTCAGGACCCGCTGCCCGCCCATAGCAGCGACCCTTCACTGAGGGCCTAAGAGGAAGAGATTATTAAGATGTCCCTTGAATACCTTACCGGCCGTCCCCCTCGGGTCTGCAAGCCAGTGATGTAAGCACTTTTAGCGAAGACGAACATGAAGCAACTGGGTCACCTCCAAGAGAAAATATTGTGGGTGCTGTGTCATCACAGTGAGGTATAGCGAACACCAACACAACGGAAGGAAGCTCTGTGCGCTTGTGGCAGGAAACGCATCCAGACGTGCGCCCTCAGGATGCGCCAAGGCATCGGCGTGCCCGCCCACACTTCCATGATCAAGAAAAGATGTTGGATCTCCTGCCAGGAGCAGTGCCTCCCAAGCGAGATACGACCGGATGGGTTTAGCTCACGATGTTATCTTAGACAGCTTAACGGGAGAATGGTGGCTCTTTTATTTTGTACTTCTTTAATAGGCTTTCCAGACCCACAGAAAGGGGCCCTCTCTATTTTGTCCGGGCTTGGGACGGGTCAGCATTTGGTTATTTAAAGATACCATCAATGTATTTTTTGATAGCCACATAGGCACCGTGAGTAGTTGTGCAAATACACGAAGCTTCGAGTTATATAGTTAGACTTGGGCATATGTATGGTGTTCTGCGACCAGCCTTCAGAGGCCCATTTGTTTAGAAGCATAACCAGAGAAGCGGGATTGGAAGAAGCAGGGTTGAATGACATCAGGCGGGAAGCAGAGAGTAGATGGTCTATAGAGTATGAGAAAGCAGAGAGCCAGAATGAACAACACCTAATGAAGAGATTGGTAGAGGTTGGTAAATAAGTAGAGACTGAAGAAGAGAGGATGGA
>JAUYWV010100710.1:3305-13532 GCA_032274565.1 Nematoplana nigrocapitula | reverse complement strand
TGTCTATATGATTTCAAGTGGAACGAATGGCCAGTCCTCAATTGACTTGCGGTAACTTTATGGGTTCTGGTGGTCTCAGGTGGTCGACCCCTACCGACCAGGACTTCTGATGGAGCGTGTTCCCCCGAAGCTGTCTTCGTATCCTTTCCTTTGCCAGCCGTAGTGGTAGGTTGGAGTGCTCTGTTCTTCTGGTACTCCCAAAGCTGCCAGACGACCTGATAGCTCATTGCCATCCACACCGCAGTGCGCGGGTATCCATTGAAGTGTGACGGACCTCTTCTCAACTGCTGCCTCGAACACTTTCTCCGTCCATCCCGGTTTCCTGCTGCGTTTCTTAGCCTCTTCCTTCCACTCTTTTTTAACCTTTCGCATCATGACGTAGCCCTCTTTCCTTAACACTTCACCCAATCTGTAACCAGTAACCACTCTACTGTTGCGCGTCTCTCTCATTTGTCGATTTCTCAAGGGGATATTCATTGATGCTATTGCTCCACCTACCATATCAGAAAGCCAATTGCGTCCAATTAGCGTGTCCATTTCTGCTCCGGTGACTGTCAACCGGAAACCGTCACTGAGAACATCATTGGACGCGCATTTCATGCGCTTCGTCACTTCTGCTTGCATCTCGGGTGTGAGTTCTGGAGGATATAAAATATAAAAGAGTAGAATTTATTATCTCTAAAATAGAGCGTAAACATTCCACCTAGAATAAAAGTAGGCTATACTACCACTTATTAAGTAAAAGTTTTTAGATTTATTAACGCTAAAAATAGTCTAAATAATTGATAATAAGTGCTCACTAAAGCAAAATACTGAGCGGTAGACTGCTCTACCTACCAGGAAGACTGTCTTCATCGGGCTCCGGTTCGGGTTCCACATATAGATCCTCCACCACTCCTGGTTCTCGAGCTAATCTACGAAGACTGGCGTCCAGACGACAATCCCTGGTTGAGTTGAACATCTTCCTCTGGAGCACAAGTTGTAAACGAGGACTACATATATATACAAACACAAGAATGGTTTGGTCAATGTGGACATGCAATCAGTGCTATGTGGTAAACGGAACTGCGCCACCGGCGACCCGGACAACTGGCAATGAAGTGACTGACGCGCGAGGAAGGTTCTATCAACTTCCACCACATCCACATCTAAATATTGCGGGCTCGCTTCACATCATCCTAGGATGGGTTGCCATTGAGACATACCCGATAATGAAGAGGCCGATAGACTTGCAGGAGAAGCTACAGAACAGCCCCAAGAAGACGTCCCCATCAAACTTGACGTCACGAAGGTCAGCATCGCCCGACACGTCAACTCCCAGATCGATGTGAAGACTGGTGGACGAAAACGGAAGTTAGATAGCTGAACACGACTGCCTTTCCCGCTGGGAAGAAGAGTGCACAGTTCGACAGCTGCTCTGTGGCCGCTCATCTCTCATTAGAGCCGGAGTTTTTAAGGCCATGTGACCAAGGACCCCTACTACCGTGACTGCGGGGATCCGGCCATCAAAGATGTCAGATACTTCCTCCTCCACCACTGTAACTTCTGGAGCACGGTCCGAGTACGCGCATAGGGCCATGGTGCTACTGTTCAGAAAGCGCTGAGTGACCCAAGCAGAGTTGTTCGGGGAGTGGGTCGGATAGAGGCCCCACTCAATCCTGTCAATATACCTCAGGCGAGGGCAGACGAAGCGTGAGAAGAACATCGCCAGCACCATCACTACCATTGTGGTGGCACAATGAAAGAAGATCCGGAAAACTGGAAAGACGACTCATCCATGAGCAGGTCAAAGATCCCCACGATCACCTCTTTCTCTCGCTTTCTCTTAGTTCTCCTCTGATTGAGGAGTCTCCAAAGAAAACAGGAACAACATCTCTTAGAAGCAACGGAGGAGGAATAGGGCAGACATAAACATATCACCCCATGTAGGACTCCAAGTTTGTTTTCAAAAAGTGGAGAAAATAAGTATTAGGCAAAAAGCCGCACGACGGAGTGAAAACAAAAGTAAAAATAGTGATTACTTCGAAAAAAAGATTTTACTCACCTCCTCTTCACAAAAATTGAGTTTTGCCAAGGACTGCTCCAATTTTATCTGGACCTCCTGAAGATGGGCCTCATTCTGCTCCCTCTTTTCCTTGGCGAGATCGCCCACCAAATAACGAGTAGCCTCGATCATATCGCGAAAACGCGGCCCTCTCAATTCAGCCGTCGGTTGTTGATACTCTCCAATAGACTGTCTCCTGCTTTGCGGCAGATCTTCGTGTACAAGAACCATGGACTCGCTTGAGTTCCTTGCACCGGCTTTCTTCGCAGCCATTTCACTGCCAACTGGAATATATATAATGTTTCTCGTTAGGTAAGTACCGAATAGAAAAGGTAAAAAATCTAGCTATACTGGCCGAATGAAGTTGTACGATTTTTTTCGCACCACATTTGATGAACTATTACTCGGTCGAATGAGTTTTGTTTATTGTTTCATGTTTGCATGCATAGTAATTTTTTTTTTTTTATATTTCCACATGAATTATAGAAGTCAGTACAAATTTAACAAATTGGTGAGCATTTTTGTGAACTGTGTGTGGGAATATTAAATGTTGACGGAGAGCGAGAAAGAGCAGTCCGGCGTTTGGAGGCTGGAGACGAGCCCGACAGCGTTGTAAACGCAATGGGATGCTACGTCTAGACACTTTATCGCCTCATGTCGAGCATAAGAACAACCGGAGGCGTTGCAGATCATCCCAGATGCGGTCGTTCAAAAGTAGCAACTTCTGCCCAGGATTGAGCCATCGTTCACAGCTTTTGATAGAACATTCTTGGGATTATAAAAAAGTTCTGACCATGAAAATGAACCTAGGCCCAGCTGCAAGCAGCGATACAACAAATTTGGCTAACAAACTCCCCAATGGAAGATCAACAATCTTGTTATTTCTATGAACGACAAGGCCAAGCAGTAATCCTAGACAGAGAGGGGACACTAAATATCGATTGTCTGATGGACTACAAAGAAAAACAATCAGATGAGTGCAATTTGTACTTCAAACTTGAAATTCAAATTTCATGTTCAATTTGTTCAATAAACCCTTTATAAAGCTCGACAAAGCATTACTTGCATAATAATTTAGTCGACTAGCATATACAGGGGATGCAAAAGTAGGTATACATTAATCCAAAACAAAACTTGAGCCGTTGACTGCCCACCATGTTCGCCAGAGCTCGCCATGGCCTGCCGGTCACTGTAACCCTGTTTAAACAGGGCAAATTCCGTGGCATGACAAAGTAGAGAGCAGTCAACTTGACTCCCGTTCTGAATTGTAAGTCTTTTGCGGGCTAACTCAAAATAACAATCCCAGACTGTGACATTTCATAAACATCCTATGACAATACGTATAAAGCTTGCAAATCATTGCACAGTCAATTTCGCGTAATCCGGTTTCTTGGGACCATATAAATTTCACCGGATAAAAGAAATCCGGATTAGACGATATTCGTTTTATTCACTCGATATTTTCACTCAGGGAGTGTGCAAATTAGTTTTTGTTCATGTATTTACTATTTTCAAGGTAATAAACATATTTATATTTACCCTAAATAAAACAACTACCAACTATTAATAGGTTATATGTAATATCAATAAACAATGTCCAACAATAATAAGTGTATTGACAAATGCATATACATACTATGTACTACATACATACTTAGTTACATACGTGTACATACAGTGTGTTGAAAAAGTGAGTAATATTTGGTTGAATAGCAGATTTCTGCATAGATTTGATAGTTTCGCGTTCTATCTGCTCAACAGCAAGTAAATGATCACCAGAAATAGCCACTGTATGATTGCATAAACAAACGTAATCGCTCTCTGTCTCTCTCTCTCTCTCTGCTAATATTTGCGCATATTCCACTCTCACCGGATTACGCGATATACATTAATGTAGAGTCACAAAAAGACACCGGTTTAGGCGAAATACCGGATAACCCGATTCCTGTTTACACGACATTGACATAATATAAAATAATACAAATACAGTCGGGACCTGGCAAATATACCGGTATAGACGATATACCGGATTACTCAAAATTGACGGTATGAGCCTGACCTATTTCCTGCCATTATACTGCAACAATGGTGGATGTGCACTGTAACATTTTCTTGACTGACTCAATCACTGACTTTATTAAATAATCATGTTTTATTGAAAGCCAACAAAATTATTGTTTTTGGTTCGTGATGGTATCGATCACAAAAAAACGCGGTAATTTGCGAAGCTCAACGAAAGAAGCTTTAAAATGAGCAAGGTTCGTCGGCAACCGGAAGGAAGCGGAAGGACCAAAGAACATTGGGCAATGACTCCAGCCAGGAATCTCTTCGCGTTTTCATAGATATTTCAATCGTACATGCATGCGTTCAATTTTCCCGTTGCATTAAGGGAGATAATTATACTTTCTGTCGCTCATAGTCTCCGGAAACCAAATCTTCTTCAAAGATTGTCGAAAAGCTGGCATTCAAATTGGGTTCCTCGGATTCGACGGACGAGGTTGCGGAAATGGCGGCAACATTTTCGACGGACGACGTGGCAGCAGAGGTGCATACGAAAAGGGCGGCATCGGCGAGATAAGAACCCACGCCCTTTCGAACTGGTGCCACAAATCAGAGCCACATGTTGAGTGGAAGGCACAGACGCATCAGCCATACCGGACTCTGTCATGAATACTAGCGATTAATCAACAGTAGCACCAGTAATAATCACTGATACTAGATAACAAGCAATAGTAGTACCGGTAATAGAGTCGTGAAGGACGGGCGTACACCAGTGTGAATACCAATCGCAATAGAGAGCAATTTGATGGCTGATCCAAAAATCGATGTATCTAGTATTAATATATACCTATGAAAAACATGCCAAAGTTAAGCGGAAAACAACTAACTGCATATGAGTTTCTGTCATACTCACCACCTCGCGGCACAGAGAATTGTCAATTATTACTACAATTTTTTCCTCTTATTTCCTCTTCAAAATATTCATTAAAGGTGGCAATTCATTTATTTATGCATGCGTAATTCCAATTAGGGCATTTATTGATCCATGTAAGAACTTAGTACTTCCGCATCTAACTTTTAAATTTCCGTATAAGACATTTGAATATCAGATAACCAAGATGAAAAATAACTTACGTTTATTTTTAGGTCCCATTTGGGTACTGCTGTGAGTTGCTCTAATAAGTTGTCTAAAGATTGGGATATTAGTGTAATTACTGTATTTAAATGAAAAGTTTGGAAAACTAATTCGAAGTAAGAAGAGGAGAGCCAAGCTCAAGGCGAACATTTATTGCCATATATGTGACCGGTTTCGATTATGTTAATGTATAATAATCATCCTCAGACATTTAAACTAAGTGAAACACTGAAGCAAAAATTAACAAATAATGAAAACATTTATTCCCTAAAATGATTTATTGCACTTGAACATTGAAACGAATGCTTATTCTAAGGGCGCAGTATATTTAACCATATAAAACTGCCACATAGTGTTAAACGAATTACCACTCCCGACTGCGTTCGTCTTGTGGAATCATTCTATCGCGGAGAATATTATTAACCTGGCGATCTCGTGGCCTAGTGGTTAAGTACTGTAGTTGTTCGACTGCTGATCATTAGGGTACGGTTTCGAATTCTATCCAGTACTGACGAGGGGCAATAACCCCGAAACCGATCTGCTGGTGGATATTTTGTCGAACATGCAATTTCTATATTTGTTTTGTTAACTCTGCATGATTCGTCTGTAAGTATGGTTTTCTAAAGATCATTCGTTTGCCCCTGACCCATTTCCCCCGGAGATGGGGTAACTTGTATCAACTTCAGTCATCGTTGGAGGCAGAGAGTCTTCTAAAGAAAGATAATGCAACGTCGCATATACACAGTTGTAAAACTACTTTTAAAGAGTTACGTATCCTACTTCTTCCTCATCTCCAGAGCTTCGCACATCCTCGAAGACCTCCGAAAACTACCATCGATTGATTAGATAAATTTCCTCAGTAGTACCATATACATAGCCAACCGCCATCAATGTCAGCAAGAAAACATCTCTTTTGGTTGTTTTATTTTTTCTGCGTTGCATACTTTTCAATATAATTCTAGGGTCAATAAGCGCAACATAGAACTTTTCACATCACACATACAGATTTCAACAATAAATGTATTGCATGATCATAATATAATTGTTAGATTTGTCATAGTTATGACACAATCAATACATTCTAATTTGTAATCATTTCCACTGGCGTGTTATCACAATTTTGTCAGTTACACAATGTAAAAAAATATAATGAGAAAATTATTTTAGTCTAACGTACCATCTTTTGTAAACTGTGCTCGTACCAACGGCGTCCGGAAGTTGGTGCACGAAGGTGTGGCGCGGAAATCAGTCGGCCTACGGATTGTCGACAGATTCGGGGAAACACGCTGTCCAACAAACGGTTGGTAGTTTTTGCGCCGCATCGGAGTTGAACTGGCCCCGGCGAACTGATCGATCAACTCCTGGTAACACTGGCGTTCACTTAATAATCGTGATGATTTTGTCTGCTGGAAATATCAAACGGTTAAAATAATAAAATCTACTAAGTAAAAAATCGATAAGTAGAGCAGCAACACTTTATCATCACTCCTGAACTGAAACAATACATATGTGGAACAGTGGAATACGACTATCACCCACCCCGTATGACTGAGGATCCCGACTGAATGCGATTTCGTGCGTCGCCGATGGACGTCTCATCTGCATGCCCAGCACCGTGCCTATTAGTTCACCAACACCGGGCTTTGAAAATGCAGGTGAACAATCAGCGAAATTGACCGGTGTGACTATTTGGGCAGAACCATTTGGGACTATAGTAGTTTCGCGTCGCTTCTGATCTGAAAATATTCTATCGTGAACGGACTTTTCTCGCGATGTTGACACTGGTCCCACTGTTGAACCGTCCGGGTTCCCAAACTGGCGTGACCCCTCGGTTGCATGCCTATTTGAGGAGTGGTAGAAATAAAGATAGAAAGTTTGTTTTCATATATAATTAAAAATACCGGGGATAACTCGAACATGTTATAGGAAAAAATAGCTATCAGGAAAAAAGTAAGTGTGCAAACAAACAATCCCCAGTTTATAACTGTTTGTGACTATTTAGCTCAAGTGCGGTGAATTTAACCAAATTGAGTCCATGCACAGGAAGGGACACCTCTAACCTAAAGTTCAAGAAGGCAACAGCAGATGGCCGTACAAAATATCAGGCGACAGTGTATTGAGACACATCCAGGTCCTCTACTGGAATACTTACCACATATGACCACCCAAACGCTTCTTCTAACAAATAACTATCTTAGCAATCTGATAGGAGGAAAAACACTACTCACCACATTCGGCTCGACCGGAGAGAATTGCCTGCCAACTTCAAATTCGATGGATTCCATCCGCCTAAATGGCTACCACCATTGGAATGACCAACAGCTTTCAAACTGTTCGCAGATGGGACTGAAGGCTGTCGAAATAAATGCTCTTGGGCATTATCAGTGAAATTTGTTGCTATTTTTGCACTGCCATCGACGGGAGCTGCCTGACAGAACATGCATGTGAGGGCAGGGGTAAGTAAAGTGACAACAGACTCAAAACTATACTATCCAATATATACGGACGATGACTTTGAGATTTACAGGGTTTCCCTCCTTATACATTTATCACAATACAGTCTACTAAAGGGACTAAACAGAAATAAAATATCCTAACATTCTACAAATACTTACACTAATATTTCCCTTTTCTAAAATGATAAAGTAATTTTTTTTGCTAAAGCTCAGTATCTGATCTATCTTGATTTAATAATGATATAGTAGAAATAAAATTACAGACATGAGATCTGAAAAAGAAAAAAAGCCGGAAACCTGGAGCTGTCAAGAGCGAGCGAAGTGTAAAAATATTTTGAGGTTATTAGTTTGAGGCTGCATGGCAAGGCGAGCAGCCGAGCTTCTAAAAGGTTTTGAAAATATCTAGCAGAACACCTACCCCCAACCCCTTGAAATATTATATCATTTTGGACGAATTAGAAAAATGACATTTTCAGCTGAGGAAAAGCCTGAACAATCGCATGCCTGTAAAAAGAAGTATTTTGAAATGTTACTTATAATGTCTACAATGGGCGTTTATTATTTTTGGCCCTAATGTAAATAATCTGAAAGCACTAAACTAGACAATAAAAATCTGCAATGACACCACAATACCCAGGAAACTACTGTATATATTGTAATAAACACACAAATCTATCTTACTTTGAAAAGTGTTATAGTCTTATTTTCTCTAACAGTAATGTTTTCACAAGAATGCTTCATTCTCTTCGGAGTATCTTTTTCTCTGAAAAGTTTGGAACATTTGCAAGAATTTTAAGGTTAACTAAAAACACTGACAAAAATAGAAAAGTAAAACCCTAGAAATACTAAGATTTGTAATAATATACAATTGTAGAGAACAAACCTTTACATTAATAATATTATACTATACGCTTAATATAAAATACTACTTACTATAATAGTAAGTGTGTGCAACATATCAATTTTTAGAATATCATCCACTATAACAAATGTTTCATGTGGTCCCTAAAACCACATTCGAATACATCTTTACTGGACCAATAAATTAATTCATAATTGTTTTATAAGAAGCTTATTAATGAATCAAAGTTTCACATTTACTAATAATGAGATCATCTCCAAATAATAAATATAAAGAAAGCTTTAAAATGATATGAATAGACAATGAAATTCCAACTCTTCAAAAACTGCATTTATTAATAAAAAATACTTTAGGATATTGTTAGTATAACATCAATTATTAAACATTATTAATGATTGAACAAAATAGACTTATTTAAAAATACTATCTTATCTATGTATGGGTACTAATATAGCGTTATTAAATGTGAATTACTTTACTCTAGGTCAGGTCAGGGTCCATCTGCTACTGGTAACCTTGTAAGCCAGCTCCCCATTCCACCATGGTGGGATGAGGTGGGTGGCTAACAACCGTGCAGGATAAAAATTAGACTGGTCAAAGGGCGGATGAGCTCACCAGAGCCAACAGCCAGTTAGCAAGAGATGGGTTCTATAATACTGGGCTGATGCCGGCAGGTATAGTTGAGCCACAGGGCAGGATGAGCTCTTTATCCTTGGTTGGCAATCTTCTTAGAGATGGTGTCTCAATAACAACACTGAGTTTCTAAGTCTCTAAAATTGGTTGGTGTTAGTAAGAGCATACAGCTGTAAAACGTTGCTCAAACAATTTCATGATGGTTTAATCAGCATGTAATCACAACAGCTTAAAATGGGCTGGAGTTCATGATGAAGGTCCTCGCATGGTAGGGTGGGTGTCAATCCTGAGCACCAGCAGGCCGTCAACAAGCAATCAGGAAACTACAACTACAATGGTGATAAGTTCAGAATCGGTAGCTCAATGTTGGCACATTTCGTGATCGCACAGGAGAAGTGGTAGAGACCTGGAATCAGAGGAAGATTGATGACTGTTGTGTACAAGAAGTCAGATGGAATGGAGACAAGAGAACAGTTGCTATCATGTCCACATATACACTACAATAAGGACTTGGATTTGATGAGAAGGAATGGTTTTATGAAATCCTAATACATCTTGTTGCAAAAATAAATGAGAATGACATGGTTATCATTGGGGGTGACCTTAATGGATATATTGGGAAAGGAGCAAATGGATATGAAGGTGTCCATGGAGGCTGACTATGGTGTAAAAAATGTAGAGGGTGAATGTATACTGGAGAGTGTCAGCATTAGAATTGATGGTCTGTAACACATGGTTTAAGAAATGAGACAGCAAACTTATTACATACATACTCTTCTGGTGGTTGTGCTTCACAGATTGACTATATACTGGTGCAGAACAAAGACATGAGGTGAAAGTTATACCAAGTGAAGAAGTTGCTTCTCAGCCTAATATTGTAGTGTGTGATTTAAAGATGAAATCTTGCAAAGGGGTCAGATAGCATTTCACCCCAAAGAGGAAGGTCTGGAAGTTGAAAGAATGTGTTACTGAAGAAAACTTTGTCACTAAGATTGAAAATGCAACACATAGGCTAAATGTTGAGAGACCTATGGAAATCAATGAAGGAGGATTTTTAAACAAAAGCTGCAGACATAACTTGTGGCTCGACCAAAGG
>JAUYWV010100709.1:4526-22114 GCA_032274565.1 Nematoplana nigrocapitula | reverse complement strand
TCTATATACAATTTAGCCACATAAAAAGTTAAATTAGTTTCTTGTGTTATACTAAAAAACACCAGGTTTATTTTTTGGTTAAAATCAGACTATCGACTATTTTTTATAACGTCAGATGTTTCATAACACCAACAAAGTAGACAACATTTTGTCAACAACAAACAGATGCGCCACGACCAGACACCAGACAACTTTGCACCCACACTGGGCACGACGAACGTTTGCGCTATTTCGAAGAATATCTACTGTAGATTATGTTGATTTTTTTGTGCCTCAAATGCACTGACGACGTTTGATTTTATAGTGACAGTGAAAAGTATACACGAAGTGTGAAGTGTGGACAATTAAGAATCGCATTCTACATATACGCCATTCAAGTGAGAAGTTCTTTTGACACTTTTAGATAAATAAAAAAGATAATTTTGTTTCTTTATCCTCTAAAACCGATTCATTCAGAACAATGCGTAAAGACTCCATAAGAAGACGTCCCTAATCATTGGCATCGTGATAGTGTTTTTTAATGGATTTATTATAATTAATTTATTTTATTATAATGGTAGGAGGATAAAAACACCAATAGAGTTAGATTTTGTGTTATATGGCTATCTAATTTTGTATTATTGCGATCCAGGACACACTGTTAAGCGCATTTTTTACAATTCAGTCAAACCCTCTGGAGAACGGAACTCTTACTTTGTTCTGTTAAAAAATATAAATTGCAAAAAATATAATTATTAATATTACAAACTAGGAAATTACAATGAGGACAAAATTAAAACTCATACTACGTGGAAGAAGTTGGATGACTGAGAAAGAAAACGGAATATCCTTTAGCGCTTGGCGACCATTTACACTTTGGTGCTTATTTATTACACCTGTAGTTGTTTATCACAAACAACAAAAAGTTGACCAAATAACTCAAATAGGAAATGTGATTATCAGACGAATAAAAGCGGGATTATCTGATGACTAAATAAAGCTACCTGATAATAACTATAATCACGTTAATAAAGTATGCTAGGTATAACACTGAATAGCAAACGTGCCGCAAATAAGGCCAAATTGTCGGTAGAAGACTACAAAACCTTTAACAACCGTTGTACGGGAGATCACTATAGACCGCTCCTATGACTTTCTTCCGGCCTCATCAGCAATTCCTACCCGACTCGCATCAAAAACATGACCGAAGACACTATACTTCCCTGTCTTCCCCTTCGCCCAATGTATTAACCATTCCACATAGAGATAATGTGTGCACAGTAAGAAAGTGATCTGGTAACCATAATTAAAGAAATAGTAATATTTTGTGCACATATACATATTGCGCTTTTTATTGTGCATATTGTGACATTTAATAAATAACTGATTAATCAATCTGCCTAAGAACCAGCACGAAAACAAAAATAATATTCAATTTGATTGACTACAACAATCAATAAAAACATTGACCGGTTAACTGCACGATCAACAGAACGTGCCAATCATGCAAATATTGGACTTGAAAATCTGTTGTCAACAGGTGCGCACGAGTAGAAAATATTTGAAGGTTAATCACTTCTGACATGTAAACAAATATGATAGGTACAAGTGCCCGAAGAGAGACATGGCATAAAGAAAGAGAGAATGAAGAACTACATAAAAACAGATTTATAAAAAAACATCTCTTGAAACGAGATAGAGAGAGATAGACATCAACTTAGAATAACCTCAATCATGCATCCATTTTCTAAGACGAACTTTTCACGACCAACCTGTGAAAGTAAACCATTTTTAGAGTAAAAATATGCGACAGAGAAAGTCAGAGAGATATACATGTATATCTTTATAAGATATAGAAACGTAAGCAAAATAGTACATATATTTAATCTACAAAAATGCAGTTATATATAGTAACACAGACTACGACTACTGAAATAAACAAGTCTGAGGATGAAACCATGACAGATTTTTGTTTAAAACGTACACAGCCTATTTTGTTCTGCGAAAGTTGAAAAAAGGTGATGCAAATTAAAGAAAAAGACTAATTTCTAAATGCACATAATATAATTCGCATGTAGGAATATAAAGTAACAACTATAAGCAAAATGCAAAGGAACAGACAGATTGGTTTAGGCAGACAATAAGAAGTCCCTTTGTACTGTACCTACTACGTATAACAGAGGGATAAAAAGATTCTATAACCATTTGGCTTACATCATTCCGATCACTGGCTGTTGGAAGACCGTCGAAAACTTTGGCGACCAGTTCGTTCGTTTCCTCTTCGAGCAAAAATACAGAACACCTGAAATCATGATTGTTAAAAATAATGTTGTTTAAAATAAAATAATGCAAAATAAATCTACCAACAAAGATTTATCTCATGCGTAACCGTGGAAATTGTCATAACGTATCATTCACCGTGATTTATATCTTACATGTTTTCCTAACTTCTCCTTCGCATCCTTAAAACATTTACTCCTGCAGGAATTCACGCAAATACAATTTCTTATTCCTTTAAGTCTTGCAAATTAATGTTTACAGCAATATGATCAATATTATCATTGAGATGCATTGATTTTTACCGGTATGAACTATAGAGTATATAAACATAGAGATAAGGACGACAATTTATTCACCACCTAATTAGCATGTTTGAGTGTTGGCTTTACAAGCACGATAACGCGATACCATATCATCTAAGCTTTCATTCATAGACCTCTATATAGGTATAGTAAGATAAAGACTGAATATTGCGAGTTTAGAGTATATGTCATTTCCGAGAAAGTTCGTATAAAACACAGTAAGTTAGTGCTGACAGTTTAAATCAAATGCAACTAGAAATAAGTGAAGTCTGAAAATAGTCAAAACTATCATTATGCGGGCAAACTTTTCGACAAAAAATAATCCACTACTAAACAAACCAAAGTTATCAATATTAACAATATAGCTAACATTTATTTTATATTTTTAAAGTTTACGGATTAATAGTAAAACCGCCTTATGAGCAAAATATATTTTAACTGACTAACGTTCGAAGGGGACAGATACCCTTGCTCAGAGCTAACGTAATACCGTTTCTCCCGAAAGTTTAGCAATGTGTCATTTTTGTAGATCTAATTAGAACTCATGAATATTCTAAATTCAACGGCTAGTCAGAAACAGAATTTTTAGTGCCAGCCGTGGGAAGCTTTTTGTCCAAATATGCTGCCTATGATCTTCTGTTAAATTAAATTAGTTTCTTTGTTGAATAATGTTGTTCTATTTATTCTGAAATGTCCAGACTAACGATTTATTTTTGCCATTTTTTCAGATGACAAAGGGAATGCTACTGTTATATTTTAGATAAATATGATAAAGTCTCATTTCGTAAATTTTGTCAATGTTTATCTCGTTAAACTAAAAATTCCCTATACAAACTTTTTATAAATTCTATTAGGCTCTTTTAAATCGTAAAAACCTCTACAGGTAACTACTCTTTTAAGCTTCCAAACATTCTTAAACCTTCGTCCTATAATTTCTCCACGTGGTTCTGTAAGCCAACCTTTTCTTCAACTTCTTATATATTCCTTCTCAAAATCACATATATTTTACTGTGAAGCATCATTCTTCACAGGTTTTGCATTAACCTGTCATTAGCTTCAATCCGTTTACCTCTTGATGTCCTGATGCTATGTTCTAGGTTTTCTTTTTGAAAGTCATAATAAAGTCTCTCACTTAACGTATCTCTATTAAACCCTTTTTGACCTTATTAGATTTATTTACAATCTAATGGGAAGTGATCAACAATTTTCCATGACGACCTTGTGCAATACTTCACCTCACATAGACATTTTCTGTTTGCCAAATTTCTACTCGTCTTTCCCATGTAAAAACATACTTAATTTTTCTCTACCGTCGCGCTTCATGTACGTATATACAGTATACATGATAACAAATCTGAATTTCTTCAAGATAAAATCAATTATCTCTGTTCTACTTTTTCTCATTTTGCCTATCCTCCTTATGCCATTTATTTAACATCTTCAGCTGCGAAATTAACTTTTCACAACCTAACTTTCCGTTCTTCTTGCGCTACAACTCCTATAACGTTATGCCTTATCCACCCTCATTTGATTCACTAAATAGAGCCTGTTTTCAATACGTTATGTTCTCTGACACAGCTTTATTTCCATAAGGTCCGCATTTGGTGAAAAACAATTATCTGGTGAGATGGCTTTGAGTAGGGTCACGGTATGGAGGAGGTGATGTAGAGCGGAGTATCGATGAACAAAAAATTAAGGCTTGACAGAGAATATTTTATATAAATGAATGATTATTAGCCAATAATTTAATTACTATGACTAAATTACGAGTATTTCGATTATACTTCTGCTCATCATCAAATACAGTAACTTTGCTATGTCATGTTAGATTTCATCACTGAAATAATAATTTCTAAATTTGCCTTCACTGAATAATTAGTACATAGAAGTTCAACTCGAAGTAAACAAACAACTACACTTAAATTTTCAATATTTTTTATCTTACATACAATAGTGTTAACAAAAAGCTTATTTTTTAGCTATTAGTAAATCATAAAAATTATAGTGTACGATTGTACTACTTTTTACTACCCGATATGAGTAGTATATAAATGTTTTCCGATTAATAATTTAACCAAAGTCTGTTAATGGCCTTAAACTATCATATAATCCATATAGATCCCCGTGAACTTGAGGTAATTCTATGAATCCATGAAACAAAACCGTATGATTGGATGACGTCACAGAATTTCAGCTCATTTCAGCTCAGGCTGACTAGTGACGTCACACCCTAAGCAATTAAAACGAGTGCGTTGCGAGGGAAGGTCATATTCAGCTAATATATACATTAGATCCAAAACATACAAAACGAAGATAGAATGAGTTACAGAGCAAATAAATGAAAGGAGAGATGAAATCGATAGAAAATGACAACCATAGGCACTGCATTTTCTACCTTTTTCCATCACAAATAAATGACAAGTAAAAAAGCTTACAAATACTATGGCTCCACCCTTCATTATATGACGCCATACATTAAAATATCCACCACTGTCAACTATTACGAGTGTCAACTAAACTGTGCTCTGTGCTCTTTAGCCTTTTGTCCTCTCCTTTTATTCTTTTTATCACTTGCCGTCATGGCGATTAGCTTTGTTATATCACTTCAGTTATAGGCGACAGGTTGATTGATCGTTTGAGGCACCAAATTAAGTTATCAGGGTTCGGACCATAGAATAAGTAATGAATAAGTAATGTTCCCTATTCTATGGTTCGGACACCCACATTTGGCTCACCATTGCTCAACACTATATCACCACCAAACCATCCCAAACAAGGTCACCTTAAATCTGGACCAGATGACAGATTTTATCATTGTTCTCCTTCAAACGCTTATATATTGTCATAATGACACGAAAATGATTTTGATTCACAAAATAAAAACTTCCTTATAAATAAATTTCTGCTTTCTTATTGTGATTATTGAAATTCATCTTCTTAAATTTAATATAAATCAATCATATGTGCCATCTCCATTCTGAAGATTGACTACTATGGACCGCCAAGACTGTATATTCTTTGCAAGTTGTGTGCACTCCATCAAATTTCTGCCCGTCCATTCTTGAATATTGTCAGCTGTCTCCCTCGTGCGCGCGTTCCCTCCTTCTAGTGTGTCCTTTTGCATATCAATATAATAAACAGAGTCAACGTATACTGTGTTTCTCAGTTACCACCAGTCCTTACCTTTCAGCTTTTGTGAGATTTTTTGCTTCAAGCATGATTTTTCGCAGTAGAACTGTTAGGTCATCCAGCTTCCTGAATATGTTCATCGCGACATCAAGCATCGTCTGAAATATGAGAAATTAATTATTATGCACAAAAGCAACATTTATGCATCTAACAGAAATATAAGACAGAAACTGGTATCCAATAAAATCGTCCTTGTTCCTTGTTGGCCTATGCACTATATGTACGGTTGTGCGGCGTTCCCGCTATACAACGAAGGTCATATAGCACAACGTTGTAACAAAGTCTGGTACTGTTTAGATGATTGTACAGTAGATTGCTGTAGTCCAAAAAGAGATGGCAACAAAGCTGGCCGAATCCTTTTTTGAAAGAAACGGATAATTAGGCGAGAAAGGATAAAATTGAAATTGTCAACCGAAGCAAATATAATTACTATGGTAGTTAGAGAGCAATCAAAAAGACGTACGAAATGCGTGGGGCAACAGAGAAGTTCTCTCTCCTTTTTGGCGCTTTGGATATCACAGGCCAGACCGGCCGATGCACCCCAGGGAAAGCAACACATTCTCTGGTACCTCAGTGATAATATTGTAGTTTGGGGGTAGCCCCATGATGTCAAGTTGCGCCTGGTCGTAAAGCGGATAACAGAAAAGGACATGGCCTATGGTTTAGTCTTGACGGCGGTTCTAACATAATAGACTGTCTGCCTGATGAAGGGTAACTGCCTCCCGATGGGAGAGTCCGGCTAGTACATCTCTCACCGCTGGTTTGAATCGCAGAAAGTGTACCTTCAGGAGCTACCAAATCCACCAGTTTGACCGAAGAGAAGCTTGCGGCCGTCATTGAAGAAAAGAACATTGAAGATCCACTACACCAGTAATGTCTATTTTTATATACAGTACATGTCCATCTTTGTTTATTGATTTATTGTTTTAAAAGTTGACATTTCAGTGAATAGGGGCTATTTACAGAATGCAGAGCTATGCTAAATAATCGCAATCCATTGTCGTTGAAAGTATCCTACTCAAGACATACATAACACATGGGCTAATTTGACGTAAAACAATTGATATGAACACTGTTAAAACTCATAAAATTAAAAACACAGCGCAATATGCATTCCGCTTTACTTAACATGGATCTCAATATGTTTATTTAGTCAAAATTCGTACATAAATGCCATTTCCCCAAAAACATACCGAAATCCATATAAAAGACAGCACACATTTAATTGGACCCTGTGGTGTCACTACTACCTGCGTACTTCCCCGGTACACGAGCAGCTACAGCATACGATGAACAAATTAGTTTGAATAATTCCTCCGCTTTCCTCGCCCTGAGCCAATCGATGTGACTGTCAGCGTTGCGTTGTAGGATGGCGAAGCGAGGGGTCGCCTTGGCTGGTGTGGAGTGGGAGATGTTTTTCTACAACCTTTATGATTAGTCCAATTAGCCTACTTCGGCAAGTCGACAAACATGAAAGCAGTCCGCCAACCATGCAGAGTGATATGTGTAGTAGACTTAGCAGGCAGTTCCAATGTCGACAGGTGTTCCATTTCATCCTTCCCAACCGGTCGGACTACAGCCCTATATAGAAGCACGTGCTAGAGATCAAGGATAGCAGGAGGGGAGACTTTCATGGTGAAACACATTCGGTAGCATTAGACACACGTAGCGAATTTGTTGCCGTATGAAAGATTGATCGATCACAGCAATTTTTATATTTGATTTAATTTAACTAGCTCGTCAATTTCTCCGAGATCGATAGAAACATTTCCCAGTCTGTCTGCATTAAGTCTCAATGAATTTAATCCACAAAATACTTAATTTGAAAGGGTCTGGTACTATGTGTACAGTATGTATTAACTGGAGCACACTGTTGTATCGTATGTCCGACTGCCAGATTACCAAGCTCACCCGTATTCATTCAGCTTTGCTGTCTATCATTTCATTAACGGTCTCTTAGACCCCTCCCATAATTCAAACATATAATTGATGTATGATTATCAACAAACTTCACCTCACTGAAATAAAATCATGTGGAGAAAGTTATTACCATCTTATTTTCCCAACAGATGATTTGAAGTTATCCTACTATAGATAGTTATACCGACCAAGATATTCGTCAAAGCAAAATAGAAAATCAGATCTGTCTAACAAAATCGGCTGTATGCCAGCCACGACACGATTGAATGTCATATAGCTAAATCAATAATGCTTAATCGCATCGTAACTCCCGCTGCTAAATGATTGGAAATCACTAAGCTGCTCAACAAGCGCTACTACCTATGTCGCAATTTATTTTATTATTATAATTATTAGTGTCATGATATTTTTTGTAGAAAAGGTAAGTCTTTACTGTCAGGTGCGTGACCATCTACTATATACTGTATTTATCATTTGCCATTTCCAAAACTACTAGTATAGCCAAATCTCAAATAAATTTCAACTATAAACTAAAATAGAAACGGTGTTTTGCAAAATGTATTTACGTTTTGGTACACAAATTGGCATACTTAAGCCGTTTATCGCAGTGATCCTGTAATTTCATTTACATATATACAAAATATTGTTGAACTAATTTGTACCAAATTTCAGCTTTATACGTCGCAAACAACTTATAGAGATATACTAGAAAAATGAGCTGTACTGTATATAAAATAAAAGTACAATTGTAATAGCATTTCTACAAAGTAAAGGGTTTTCGAAATACATATACAGTACACTGTACTGTATTTCTTCTACAAAATGATTTATGTTCAATAATAGCGTTAGCGCCAAATTATTGATGATGGAAACATAAAATCAGTCCTGCAAACGTTTTCCATGGTTGAGATACCAATTATCCTTACAAGAGTTATACATTTAGGAATATTAATTATTTTGTTTCATTTATCTAGTACGAGTATAACCAAATCTAATGATAGGATAGATAGGAGGAATTTGTGTTTGAGATAAAAAAACTCATGAATAAATGTAATAACCATTTTAAATAAAGTTAATTTTTAAAGTTGTACGTGATATTTCAGTGGAGCCACGTAGACGACGGGGAGAAAGAACATACTGGCCGGCGGGGAAAGTCCGACAAAGGAGGGGCCGTGTACTGACCTGGGTCTGTATTTTGAGGCGCCTCTCTGTCTGGAAAGCAACGCTGCTGGTAAGAACCGGCCCTGTATACTGAAAGCACTCGCGGATGATATTTACATCGTCTGCGTTGAAGCTGGAGGGAGGGAAGGACACAATGGGGGAAATTAGACAACTCGTTAGTGTTAAATCAATGCCTGCCGTATGCATATTATATGAGGGGATATTCAAAGCCATAGGGATAAAAGCAGACTTACAGTTAGTTTGGGAAGAGCTAGATCGATACAAGTCAGTATTTGCTTTGACTCTCTATTTTCTATCCTCCCTTTTAATATTTTAACATCCGTTGTCGGTCTTTTATCTATATTATCGTTTGGCAAAATGAAGAAAAACAGTATTCTCCTTCAGTCGACCAAGATCAATTTCTATTAAACAAAAATATTACTTGTGCGGAAAGTTCGAAATGTATTATTTGTTTCAAAACCATTTTCTCAGAAAAGAAAGAAACTCGTTCACTGCGTATACCTGACGATATACGAACACAAAACGACAACAGACTTTCCAGTTTACGTTGTAGAAGCCTAATGATAACTTTTAGATTTTTTAATCAGTGAAAATGCTGAGATCAGACCGTCAGTCACATTTCTAAGCAGGCTCGACTTTGGTATTGCTTTTCTGACTAAAATCACTATTATAAAAATTAATTGAAGACTTTAAAGCAATTAAACACAAATTTGTCATTTTAAGGATTTCAATTATTGTCTTGTCGGTGAAGACAGGTTATGAGAAATACTGCTATCACTAAACAACAGACAGTACAACGGAAATGAATGTTTTTTATAGGTTTATAGGCTATACCGAAAAATGCATTTTTGGTTAAGGATATTGAAACTCGTGATATGGTCTTGATTTTATTGTATACAGTATATGAATGGTCGCTCACGTACACTTTATAATGAGTTTATCCATGCATCGACATAGAAATTAAATTACCTATTTTTTAACTATGGATGCTACTATAAGAACAGTTTATATTTTTAACAGAATTGTTAGGCAGAGGCGAATACAAACTAACTAATTAAAATTACTGTGTGAATATCATGACCAGACGAATGTTTAATCGTAAGACGAATTCACGAAAGTTGTACGGATTTGTATTGATTGTAATGGGAGTCCAAAAGATGCAAAGCATGGAAATTCAATTTCAAAATGCACGGCAATCGATTCCACGGAAAAAATAAGCGATTAATTCAAGAGTCCCTAAGTTTCGAGAGAAACTTCAAACTACCTGGAAAGCGAAAATGTACAAATTCTCCCAATAGGTACATGGACAGTATGCCTTCCCGCTGCTGTTTTCCTCCTGAGTAGATGATTCGGTATCCTTATTAGTTCGTGCAATGTTTCGGTCTTTTGAAATCTGGTCTCCTGAACCTTTCCAATGTGTTTCAGTAAGTCCTATAATATTGATATTGAGTTTCTTCATTTCTTCTTCTACGTTCTCCAATTTGCCGTCTTGTTGCATAGTTCGCATATTCCAAGTTCCAATCCGTGTCCACGTGTCCGTGGATTATAAATATAGGGTGTATGAAATTTACGATTTTTTTATCACTATCGTTCTACATATAAAATAATGAGAGTTAGGAATGGAGAATTTCTTGCTTGTAAAATTATATAAGGACGGTTTCGATGAAATTACAGATTTGTATAAAGTTAATTTCACGGAGATTGATCAGATGTACATATAATGACCAGCCGTTTTGTTGGCAAATCTTTCATTGTTGGCATTTTAAACACCAAAAACGATTTCAAAACCGGAAATAAGGAGATTGAATTTATTCATGCTTTGAAGATGTGATTAGAGTGACAATCTAACCAGATGACAATGTTCATTGAGTTAATCGCTAATGTCATCAATTTTGTAGGAATATATAAAAATGTATATAAATACAGGTGATTAGGACATACGATCATTAATCGCTGTTTACGATAAATGAGTGCATCTACTTATTGAGATTATATGTAGAGCAATAATTAACTGATTATGTCTTTCTAAATAAATGAAAAAATTTAGAATTCTCAATTTTGTACGTTTAATCTAAGTTTATTTGTACCATTATGTGTTTATTTATTAGTTCGTGCAATGTTTCGGTCTTTTGAAATCTGGTTGGTTTGTTGTTTCATTTTGGTTTCTTGATAAAATCAAAAGAAGTAGAAATTCGTTGTCTTTACAATCTTATCTTAATCTTTGCATAAGAAACATCTCTTCATCAATCCAATAAGTTGATATTTTTTCTTTAAACTTTCTATCGTATGGTGGCACACTTAATAGTACATAATCATAAAAACCGAGTGCAAGAAAACTGACATCGATTTTATGTCTATTTGGCTGTATCCTTCTCAATTCCTATATAGACCATAAATATCCGGATAGGATGAAGGTCTTCAGCGCATTTTAGCCTGAGTTAGGGATGCGATTAAATAATGTATATTATTTGCAACTTCTCTGCTATTACGGTGCTCTTTGAACAGAAGGCACTGCATTACTCACTCTGGACCCGTTTCCTTGTTCACCAAGCAGGTAAGGGCGATCACTGCTTTGGAACTTTTGCTCATCACCGGAACACACACCATAGTCTTCACCTCACAGTCAAATATCACATTCAATTGGGGCCTTTTACTCTGTAAAGACAATTTAATATTATTATTATTATTATTATTATCATTAGGATTGAAATCTGATAAAATCAGTTACAGTGTAAATACAAAAAGATACTTGTAGTGTCAGTCAATATATGAAGAATACCGTAATATTTCAATGATCCAGCAATACAGTGTTAGACACCAAATTATCACGATTGGTCACGCGAATGAAATGCTGAAATAATGGAAACTCGCGACAAAGTATATATATATATAATATGTTGCGCTATATCAATAAGTTTAATAAGAGCGTATAATGAAGTAATAACTTTTGACTAATATTGTATCCTTTGGTTTGATAATAATCTTTGTTAGTTAAAACAAAATTACAACAATACAAAATTCAATTTGGCTGAAAAATGAGGATGGAGTACAGTTTAAAAACTATCTTTCAGAGCAACATGAACATGACCAGATTTTTTAAGAAAAATCACGAAGAACAGTTACTTTGTAATGGACTGTGTCACGCGATCACCTACTAATCATGGTGGAAAAACCCCTTGGCGATTTTGTATATTTTTATTATCCTCAGTACACATTTTCATTTACTGACTATCAAAGGGGAGTAGTGGAATAGTGCGGAGTAGTGCGGCGTATCGCCTTACTAGTTTTAGATAATGAGTGAAAGAGACGTTCTGCCTCTCTCAACTTTATAATAATAGTAGCAGGAAGAGGAAATGTGTTATTAGACTCTTGTAGTTATTGGTTCATGGGACACACTAAAACAAAAATCACTAGTATACACCATAGAGTGAGCTGTGTGTTTGAATTACTCTTCTGACCACTTGGTAACAGGTCACATGACTTGGCAGTTCATAGGAAATTGTCTCCACACTTAACCAATATATATTACAGCAGATATTCTGTAGAACACCGAGACGTTTCACCACAATTGGAAGCACCTCTGTATGGTATGCCAGATAGAGCGTCTTTTAACTTTTCATAAAATTTCTGTTATTTTTGGCTTCCTCTCTTTTTGTTTCTCTTTGATTCTAAACCTTTTTTCTAATGGGTTTGTGTCTGCCTTGTATAGTTCCGCCATATTGCGCCACCTTTACATTTTTTAATACTTTTTATTTTTTATACCCAGGGTACCATACAGATTGGTTTCCCAGTGTCAAAATATGCTCTTGAAGCGAAGTGGTCGGACCTACCCACTTTGGGTCAATATTCTGTCGTATTCTGTTCCAGTGTTCTAGTAACAGTGTTCAGTAGTAGTTGTAATTCCCGGTCGAGGAGATGCATCAGCGTTCTGAACTCCCGGAGGAAAGACAGAGAGGTGAAAGAGAGGTAAAGAGGAAAAACGTGACAAAAGAGAGAGAGAGAGGAGGAGGAGGAGAGGGAGAAAATGAGAACAAATAGAGAGGAGAGAGAAACGATGGAGTGGAGTAAAGATAGAAGTGAGAGAGAGAGAAGCATAGGAGGTCCTAGAGAATGCAGCAATTTGCCTGTCAGAACTGGAGACCCCGCAGCTGCACATGGGCCATAGGGGTCTATCATTATCTGTTATACATAGTAGCTGGATACTCATTGAATAACTGTGGTGTTTAACAAATGTGAAAAACTAGTATATTACCTCCGGGATATCTTTGAGCCACATAGCCGTCTCAGAGTGAACTGCCTCGGAGAATAAACTGTGCTCCGCCTAAATTAAAAAGAAAAAGGTTAGTTTAAATAAAAAAAAAAATAATCATTACAGAAAAAAACAGATTTAAAACCTACAATCAAAGTAAGTCCCTGTAAAAAATCCTTCTGGTTATTTTAAAGTCAAATAGTTTTCATTCATATAACTAGATATACAGTAAATGGAATATGAGGAGCCGCCTAACAACCACGCCCAATAAACAACGATTTTAGAAAACAATAAGGTTAAAATTGTTCGATTTTTTACTTTACCCTCTTTACAAGTGGTAAAATTACGAAAGGAATTTTTTCTAGTAACTGTTTTAAATTCGCTTTTTTATTTCCAGAAGGCATTCACCAGGTACACTACTTTTGTTTATCTGTCCTAAACTGGTTTCGGGGTGATTTAATCTAAATGAATGATTACTGGACTGTGATCAATTTGCTATGACTACATTGTTCAGATTATGGTTCATTTAATAACTGAAAAATCATTTTTAAATTTAACTTTACTGAGTTTGATTTTCGTTTTTTGTAGCTGTCATCAATCTGCATTAACCATTTTGCCAGCATGGTTCCGACAGAAAGTATGTTAAAAGTGGATGAAAACAAGATGACGTCCTAAATTAAAATATTCACAAATGGAAAACTATGAAAATCAAATGCTCTCACCTATTTACGCACCTGAATTACACTTCTATTGCATATAAGTGAGCAAAGCTTGCCAACCAAACATTACGAGTGTCAACAAAACTATGTTCTATGTGCAGTATTTTAGTCGTTTGTCCTCCATTTAATTCGTTTTTGTCGCCTACTTTTGATATGTATCACTTTAGTTATATAGACATAGATTACTTCAGCGTCCGGGCATCGACATTTTGCGCACCATTGCATTGCTCAACACTACATCACCTCCAAATCCAAGTCATCCCACTGGTGGGAACCCCACTTACCGGGAAAGCACTTACCGGAAATGCTGCTTCTCTCTCTAGAAACAACTGAATTATTCCGTTCACATTTTATGAAAATACACATGAGCTGGATTTCTACATAAAAATATCTTTATTAAACTTGTCAAATTTCAAGAAGGAATTTAGTAGATATTATTTGTAGGGTATCACCTAAATAAACTTTCCCTTGTGTGTATTTACGTTAAGTAAGTTTCCGGTAAGTGGGTTTTCCGGTAAGTGAGTTCCGCTAAGTGGGTTTCCGGTAAGTGGGGTGTAATCATCCCACTCGGTAGAAATGGAAAAGTGTGGTTCCAATGGGTACCTACCCACTATGGTATTGAAGAGAACGAATCAGCGGATCGCCTATCCGAAGAAGGAGGAAGACAGCTGCAAGACGAGTTTTTCCTTTCAGGGCAGTGAAGCGAGCTATCAAGCAGATGATTCAGGAAGCGATAAGGAAAAAGAAGAAAGAAGAAAATATAACTCTTAGAAAGTTCAAATGTGAAAAGGACAAACATCTAACAAGAAAAGAAGAGGTAATGTTGGCTTAAATTAGGGCCGACCACTGGAACCCGCTCTGGACACATACAAGAAGAATATTGTAAAAACGGAAGTTGACCTTTGTCGAAGATGCCAGAAAGAAAACCTGCTGAAAGGTTAGCCAAATCTAACGTCTGAAAGTGTTTGGTCCAAATGTGGAGGTTGAGGAGGTCAGCAAAGGGGACTACGTCGGTTCCTAAGTTTGTCTGGCATATAGGAGAAGGAGAAGAAGAAGGTCATTCCAATTCTATGTAGACAAGATTAAATATTATTATTATAAAAATATTAAATTTGCAACATCGGTCATATTTTACTGGAGAAAGGAGGAAAGATTGCTCAGGACCTTACGGAAAATCCATTTCTGACAAAACCAATGGTGGGGTTTACTTAGGAGCTACAGAAAAACTATTTATGCAAAGTATTTCGGTCTTCGGCCGATGAATTTATTTCCTCGGAGCAGTTAACCCTTTGGCCATTTCTAAATTACCTTATATTTACTACTCAAGAACAGGGCAATTCTCAGCCACTACTCAACTCTACCTTAACCCTTCTCCGACAGAAGAACCCAAAAGGTTTATTTTTTAGAGGTGGACGAAATATAATAAGTAACCTCTATCTAACAATTCGTATTTCTGTATATAGGGCACGTGAAAATATTTTTATAATTAGTATTTCAAAATATGTAACTCATGATATATACTGCTTTTAAATTGAAAAAGAAACGTTATATTTTTTGTTCAGTTTGAGAACAAAAGAACCACAGGTATACTTGTAACAATAGAACTGGGAGAATTATAAAAGAAGATAATGCAACTAATTAAATCGTAAAATATCTATGAATAGGAAATATGACACAGAAAATATATTAAAGACTATTGTATTCTTTTATGTAGATCGATAATTTTTATGAGCGTGAAGTGTACAAAGGAATAGAAAGACTCAATATACGTAGCAGTAGGGAGTACAATTTCTTATTTTCCTTTAAGCCATAGCCGTTTTAGACTGTAGGTGCACATATGCTCTCCACTCGCATCTGTTCTGGCTCCATTCATTCAAATCATCACACCAGTTTATTCATGAACTTCCTCTCATTCTATTTTGTTTCTACCATACCATATGAGTCATCATTTTTTATTCGATCAGTACGTATTTTAATGACCAAAGAACTTCAGCTTTCTTCTTTAAATGGTTGTTATCAATGTTTCTTGCTCTTTTCAAGCATTTTATTCTATGATACTTTTCCAAACAAACTCAATTGTCTTTCTTTGCTTCCACGTGATGCCCAGAGAGAGAGAGTGTGTGTGTGTGTGCCCAGGCGCGCACCCAGGAATTTTCAATGTGGGCCGGTATGGGGGGCTGGGGTCGTGGAAAAAATTTGGGACGCCAAACTACATAATATGATTTTTGCATATTTTGTACAAAATGCATAATTTTACACACAATCCTTAATTTTTAGCCATTAAGGAAGCTGTACGGGCGGGCGGCGCAAGACCGAAGGGTGTGACGATCAATGTAGTCAACCTTCTGCGAAGACGATGGGAACCAAAGAAGAAGAAGAAGTCTTCATCTCGAAGAACCAAAAAGTTTCTCAATATAAACTAAAATATAGTTGCAAGGATGTGTTTAAATGATACCAAGACACTTGAAATACCCATGTTGTCAGAAGGTTGAGGCTGACATTACGTCGGAAGGAATCATTAAGGCAAAATTTATTTGATAATGCAACAATTGAAAGGAATTAATTATGTCACTGGCGAGTGAAGTTTTCATTTTTGCTAATGTCTATACAATATAAACTATTGAGTTAATTAATAGTGTTAGTATTTAATACACTAAATATTATTTTCAATATTTCAAGATGACAAACCACGATTGACTATTTCTTATATTTATTTAACTGTGAAAATTGCAAGTTTGACCGTCTCTGTGTGTGCGCCTGAAATGTCTGTATAACATCAATGAATGAACTGGTTGAGAAAGAACGGTATATACCTTTTGAAAATTAGCACACTCGTACATATACAAATTGTATACATATTAATGTATTGCTCCTATGGTAAAACAACGAACAAAACTTACTGGAATTCTGATATCTTCCTCTAAAGGCTGGTCGTTTTTAACCTAAAACAATTTAACAATAATACTACAGAAAATTTAAATGAAAACAATAGTGCATTCATTTTAGGATAAGAGTACCATTTCTGTTCAAAATATGTAGAACATACTAATTTATTCTAGAGCAAATTATCTAAATAATTATACTCTTCCTTTATTCGTTACATTCTTTTGAACTAACGCGAGAGCATATACTGTAGTATGTCTATATGAATTTTGAATCAAGACATAGAAGTGAGAAGATCACAAATTGGTTCATGCTGATGTAGGAGGGATTATCAAACAAATTATGCATACAGTATATGTCGACTTTTGTCAAACATGCGCGTGTGAATTTAGTCGAAATAACGATATTTGAAACCAATATTGTAGTGTGAAACAATGGCCTATTATAAGAATGCCGATAGGTATTAGGTGTTATGAGCTTCCGTGTTGATGAATCACACCAAAAGCCTCGTTCTCTTTTACTATGGTTTGGAACGGAACAAAGTTCTTGCAGATTATGTATATAGTCGTTATGAGCTACCCAGCTGTTGATATAGATCAAATCTTCGCTAATCTTATCTTTCTTAATCTTTCAGTTTCATCTAATCTCATTTTCTCCGTTATACTATAAATATAAGCCTGAAGCCAACTTTCATCTCCGTTTCTACTTGTCCATAATACTTCAATGATAACTTCGCCTGTTACATCATGATAGATCAACAAAAGCATTTGTTTCATATGGTCCATTGTATAGCCATACATATTGCTATATCGACTTATCAGATTGATTTGTCGTTATTGGTATTTGTAGAAAACTAAAACACCAACGTTACCAGCAAAATTTATC
>JAUYWV010100698.1:0-13535 GCA_032274565.1 Nematoplana nigrocapitula | reverse complement strand
CGGGCACAGGCGCATGGGTGTAGGGTGCACCTACAAATCCGTCCATGCAACGGCACGAGACGCGGGCGTCCCTCAACAATTTCGAGGTGGACTGTTGCATCCCCCCAGGGCATTCATCCCCCTCATCTGAGACGGTCTCTAATAGACCACAGATAGAATGCTAATCCGCTACATGAAAGCGGATTGCCTTCGGGTCTGGGAAGAAGAAGAACCCTGTTCAAAATATTAGAAACCTGAACAGACATACTGTATGTGAACTGTTTGAGCGGATTAATTCTTGCAACAACGTATCAATTGCTATTCTACGTTTTTAACAATTCTTGCCTAAATATAAATTTAGTAACTTTTTCATCACCTCGAAAAGGCTCACTATATCAGTTCTGAATTGTAAGAAGTATTATTCACAGTAGCCAATCCGAACTACAGAGGCGTTGGCAAGTGTTTCTAGTTTTCTTTCACAATCAATTTGTCGGCATAGATAAAAAATATTGTTTTCTGCGGAGCGTCTTTGACTTTGACTCCGGTTATAGGAGCATGAGCAAATTTGCTTCCCTGCCTTCTCCACCGCTCTCCCACTCTCTCTGCTCTCTTCCTCCTTCGATACACGAGCACCAGCAGCTGTTCCTGCCTTGTTAACAGCCGGTTTGAATGCTTAATAGTGTTTGCCAATTACTCACAGGCAGGCATAACAATCTCCACTTCTCCTTCCGGCGAAGAATTTAACATTTTTTATAAAATTTTCCAACCATTTTTGTCGATATTGGATTTGCGAAGTTCGAAAAATTAAAAATGTTTCACTCGTTGTCCAACAAATAATGATATACGGTTTTGTCAAGGTGGTTATCTTATCTATTTTATTTATTTTTTATTTGTCTAACGTCATATATGAACACGACCAGAATTATTTTATGCGATGGTCTAGCATTGAGCTCTGACACAGTTGTTGAACGGTATCACGAAACCGGTTGACGCATGAAATTGAAATGTTTTTAATGATACACCTCCATAAGGATACGTATGGTTCTATCCACATTTTACTTTTCTATTTTCCTTTTCCTTTTGTTCTTAAATGAAAACTAGTTTGATTTATAAATATCTGTTGAAAATTTGGATATATTTTTTTAAGTCTTACTATACGCATATCATGCGATATTTTGATTAGACACTTTATTAAAATTTAAAGTTACTTTACTTCTGAGATGTTGGATGTTTCTGTGTTGACTCGGTAGAAACCTATTTTGTAGTGTTTATTGGCATATTTTTAGTATCAATTATCATTTTGGTTTAACCCAGCTGTTCACTTTCGGTAAGTCTGGTTTAAATTCGAAATAAGGAGAATCAAGACTTTGCTGTTTATAGGTAATGTTGTTCCACTCCTAAATTTCGTAGCTACGAACTGTATAACGTGGTATTGTACTCGTATATGTAGCATTTAATATAAACACGAAACTTATTCAGCTATTTATTACATGTTTTAGCTCTTGCAGTCTGAATAATATTCAAAGTTAGTCCGGTGCTGAAATTTAAAATATCCTATATGAAACCTGCTACAAAATAATCGGTTTTGGGGTGTACTTCATAGAGATAAGACAGTACAGTAATAGGATTGTTGGGGAGAAATTGTTAACGAAGTTAATAGTTAGGTTTATATAGATAACTATAAATACAAGCATCTTTCCGAAATGTTTGCCGCATTTGCAGATTTATTTCCAAGATGACACTGCTGGTTATAGTGCATATTGTTGCATTCAACATCAGCGAATATTTGTCCTCTTTCGGCTGTGTAGTGTTAACTCTGTTCATATTTATCATTAAATTCATTTTACAGTTTCTATAAATATGATATAATTAATCTGGGAATGAAACTAAAAAATACAATTCTATACTAGTCGGTTTATATTTAGGAGATAATATGCTGTACGTATTCTTGAACTTCAGTCGACGATTATATTTTAGCAACCGTATCGAAATATCTGTTTCCTGACTGGTCGTACAGTGGTAGAAACTATACAAATGAGAACAAACAAACACTCTTTATTTAGTTTTTGGCAATCGAATATAGAATGTTTCTCGTTGTATACATTTGCACCACACCACGTCCTTTCAACTAGAAATATTTAGATTACTTTTCATTTTAATGTAATTTAAATTTATAAAAAGTTACTAATCAACCAAATTTGTCGTCAAATCGCCGTAAGAATATCTCTTAACAAATCAATTTAAATTATATGTTTATTTAAAAATAGAACCTATGTATTTCTTAAATTGCCAATAATTGCTACCTTGGCAGTTTTTATGATTGTCTAAAATCGAAAGAAAGAAAGATATTTTTTAGAATTGTATTCTTTTAAGAAAACAATCGAAGCTTGAAATAAATAATTTTGTGTAAACTGAACAGTGTATTTGACGTTTTTACAGACTGTTGAAGTAAATACATTTTGCCTGGTAAACGTTTCTTTAAAAAATAGAAAATGACTGTTATCAAATTAATTTCTTGTTCTGTTATATTTGTGGATAACTGCTTTCACAATTACCAATTACATATTTTTCAGTATTCTAATTGGACAATATAGACATTTCATCTAAGAAATCTTTTGTGTTAACTATTTGTCAAAGGGAAGTTTTCTCATTCGCTCTCTGTTTTACTAAGCACGTCCTCATTTTCAGTTTCTAGTTGATGAAATTATTTTGTAAAACATCAACCAGCTAGCTGAACTATTTTGCTTTCTAACTCTTTTCAAATATTATTTGTTGTCCTATAGTTTTTTAAGTCAAGAAAATTACTACTGATGACTTGTTTGTCTACATGATTTGTTCTTTAAAGTTCAATTTCTTATATTTTTATAGTTACTTCAGTCTTATCAACAAGTCATTCAGTGACCTGTCCATGATTGCGCCACTTCATCCGGTCTGGAAGGAGGGTATCAAGCGGTACTCCCAACCTGATCTGGTGAAGAAGTTCCCAGGATTAATCGATGATTTTATGGAGGTGCGTCGTTCGTTGTCACTTTGTTTGATTATTTATGCGCTGCCTGACTTCCGTCCAAGTTATTTAAAAAAGTAAATATGTACAGTATTACATAAACTGACTTTATCATAATAGACATCTGTATTAAAAAAAATATTTTTGCAAGTCAAACTTGACGTGGAACTTTGGGATATAATCAATGATTTGATATTTGAAATTTTCAGACAATATTATGAATATAATGGAATCAAATTTAATAGATTTACACCTCTTCCGATCTTTTGTCGTTCTTTATACTACCTGATCTGACACCTTCATCCATTCACTCAGCCTGCCAATATGTATTAATCTTTGTCTTCTTCTCGTCGATCTTACCGTCATGTCAAATGTTTTGTTTCGTATGGTTTCTGCATTGCTCAATACTTCCTCATTCGTCACCTGCTCTGTCCAATATATCCTCATCCACATCTCCGCTCTTCTCTCTCTCTCTCCCTCTCCCTCTCCTCTTTCTTACTCACTCACACTCTTTCCCTTTCTCCTCTGTTTTCTCTCTCTCTCTTTCTTTCTTCTCCCTCTTCCTTCTCTATCCTCATATATCTCTTCCCTCGCTCCTCTCTTTCTCCATCTCTCTCTACTTCGTCTCTTTCCCTCTCACTTCTCTCTCTCCCTATCTCTCGCTCTTCCTCTCTTCTCTCTCTCTCTCTCACACACACTCACCTCTCCCTCACTCCTCTCTCTCCCACCCCTATCTCTCTAACTTTTCTCTCTCTCTTTCTCTCGTTTTTATACCTCCCTCTTTCTCCCACGCTCTCTCTCTTTGTCTCTATTGCCGCCCCTCTCTCTCATTTTCTCTCTCACACACCCCTTTTCTCCTGCATCTCTCTCTCCCTCTTCTCTCTCACTCACTCACTCATTATCTCTCTCTCTCTCTCGTCGGCCTCTCTATTTAATTCTCTCACACTCTTTCTCTCTTCCCTCTCCCTTTTCTCTCTCTCACACTCTTTGCATCTCTCCCTCTTTCTCCCTCTCTTCTCTCAATCTTTCTCTCGCACTTACTCTCTTATCTTTTCTGTATATATTTATTTCTCTTTCTTAGTCACACTCTGTTCATACATTATATCAATATGTTGAAAGTTCCGACAACTAGATTGGAAATACAGCGCACCAATGTACCATATCCCCTGTTTGTAGGAAGCCGAGTGCGACTTTCAGTTGTCAATGAAAAAAGCGATGCTCGATTATGTGCTCATTGATAACACGGAACAGAAACGCCTGGGTATTCCTATACTTCCTAAGGTGAGTTATGTATTCTGATTTCAGTACGGCAGATTTCTGTTTTCAGTTGTGATCCAAAACCACTTCCACTACTAGTTGTTTATTGATCATTCGACAAATTGAGCTTCTAAATATTGTATATGTGCTTTTCTTTTCAATTAGAATTCACCGCGATTCGCCTTCAAACTTCACGAAGTAATTCTGTGATACCTATTTTCCTTATTGTTGTCAGTATGATAATGTCGTAATTACTATATTTATAGATTTTCCTTTATTTTCTTCTATAGCTTATACGAAATTAGTATCCTCTGCCGATTCTCTCCAACAGCTAGCTCTTTCATCTTTGTGTCTAATGTTTATTATGAGCAGTGACTGATAACCTACGCATTGTAATAATTGTCTATTGTTTTCCCTATCTTCCATATACTTTACATATGCGGTAGTATAGTTTTGTTCTAGAATTGAAATTGTACCTCTATTGTTTCGCTGTAAATGGCCCACTGTTCAATAATTGATTCACAGTCTGGTTATATCGCTCTCATCATTGCAATCCCCGGGGAGGGTGTTCAATAAAGGTGAAATCGTACGTCACACAGACTGTAGATAATTTATGGAAACTACTCCCTCCAATATTTCTTCCAATAAATATGTAGAAATTATCCATAAATTAATTTTATTCTAACTAATAAGCCAGTCTTTACATCATTCCAAAAAACGTACAGTGCAGACTCGAACATTTCTACAACACCAGTTTCTGATTATGCCTAATTGTAAAACTGTTTCAAAATATTGTGTAACTTAAGTTTTTAAATCGAGCTCTCTCTTTGTTCCATTGCCGCGTTTAGCCCTCCTATTCCGCCGGTCGATTTACATTTCCCTGGGCGGATTCCATGAGGCGTGCTCGAGGATTCATGAAGAGCGATTGCTACATCACACATCCAGTGATCAACAGAATCCTCCATCATTATAGTCACAAGTGAGAAATGTGTGAATGATCCTTTTCGTTTGTACTTTAATTTAGAGCTGTGTGTACTTTTCTCGTTGTCCGAATTGAAGTATCGGATTATTTTTTGAGTACGATTCATTCTTGAGCGATATTCGTTCACTCTTGTCTGATTCTTGTGAACTCCTACTTAGACATATCTTTTTCTTCGTCCTATAACAACCGAGAATCACGGTTTACCTCAGATTCATAGGGGAAAGAAGAAGATCTTCAGTGAACGGCCTCCAGATCTGTGCACTGCATGAGAAGATGCTTTTCGTTGGATGGTGGCATCTCGGGTCACTGTTGGCGCTCTGTCGGAGAGATGCGTGGCACGCCTGCAGACCTCTTTACTTCTCGCAACGGAGTTGGTGCTTCCTTCTTGGGTACTGTGCCCCCTTCACTCGCTTCCCATAATGATTGGACACTTCCTATCCTTCTGCCCTTGTCTCTCCGACTGTCTTGGCCGCGCAGAAGAAGATTCCAGCATTGTCTTGTGGTAGCCTACTGCCCGCTGCAGCTATTCTGTCGGCCCCTGGAAGTGAATCCGTCACCTATCTTTTGGTTACCCGCTTCTTCATCTATTTTTGCTCCTTGAGATTTGTCAAGATGGTGGTGAAGTCAGAATGAAATCGATCTATAAGTCTCAGCCAATTGATGTCTTCCTTATCATGTTCGGTAAACACCACACAATACTGCGTTCTTGTGAGCTGGTGCTAATTGTTCTAGATATTTTCTCCCACTGACTACAAATTAAATCAATAGTACTTGCTTGTGTGTTTGTGAGACATCGGTATTCTGGCATGCCATAACACAAGCAATTTAGTCTTTATAGTGTGATGTGGGAAGAGTATTCTAAGATTTGATGAAGAAGACTTTTCAACAGCTAACAAACCATTTTATTATCTTGGTATAATCTATCAACTTTCTATCTATCTATCTATCTATATATACAACTAGAGTTGTGTGAGAGTGTGTGTAGGTGTGTGTGTGTCTGGGCATCAATTTTGAAAGGTTGATCCCAAAGGAAAAATAAGGGCAGATTTGGAATTAGCAGGTTCCTGCGCTGTTTTTACTTGGTTTTGAATACATTTTTTAATTTTTATTAATTATTTTGTAATAGAAAGAAAAACTAAATTATTTAAAACCAGGGAAAAACATGCGATACTTAAAAATCCTACGGTTTACATTACTACTAACAAATTTGATAGTAGTGTACCTCGTAATTTTTTTAAATAAAATTGGTTATATTTCAAGAGGTTTATTTATGACTAGGCAGGTTTTAAGCCCGTACTCCCTTGGACGACCCCGATTGGATTCAAAGAAAGTATTTCTCAACATAATTCTCCTCTCTGTTTTTTCCTACTGAATCATCAGAATAAATTATTTACTTGAAAATTTGTTTGTTTCCTGATATTTTATTGCCCTATGTATCCCCGAGCGAAGCCGGGTACCTCCGCTAGTTATTAAAAGTCCTGGTGACGCCTAGTACAGAGTGTCATTCCGGGAACACGAAATGGTGCTATAATAACGAAAAACTTGATATTCGGGCACGAAAAATGGCCGTTAGTTACCATAACGAAAAATAAGAACACATAAACTTTTGCATACGACAAAATAAAATAAGTATATACATACTTGAATATCTTCAAACAAACCACTCATTCAATGGTGCATCTCTTGTCTCCTGTGCAGATATGGCGACCTGCGTCTAATCAACTTGACGAATCTGGAAGCGGTGTTGCCAATGACTGCAGAGAACCTCCTGGAGAATGTTCGCGTCTACGCCCAGTCTCAAAGCGACAGACTGCGGACCGAGTGGTTGAAGGAGGTCGCTGACATGATCAGCGAAATGAGGGACTCGGTTGAAGTCCTCATGCCAGTTGATAATCCTGTAGGTTTCCTAGAGCGGAAAGTGTTTTGACAAACCATGTATCAGAATACAGGCAATAATGTTAAGCATAATATATTTCGAACGTCTTCAACAATCATACTGTATGTCTGCCTCAGAAACAATATGCTCAATAACAGGAATATTAAAAACAAATGAGTTATTTAAAATCTGTTTTCAACTCTCAATTCAGCTTCTCCTGATTTTTGTTCTTCTTTCAGTCATGTGGTGCGATTAGCGCTGCTGTGGCCCCAACGATAGCACGCCATTTCTTCCTGTCCATTACCGATGTTGTTGCATCGGTCAGTCTTCGCCCAGTCTAGGTTGCGATGTCCTTCGTCGATGGTTTCATGGTCGCTCTCCTGATCTTCTTCCCTCGGTAGAGCCTTGGATGATTGTCTTCTCCAAATCATCTTGCCTAATTACATGCCCAAAATACCACATCTTTCTGAGTCCAATACTCTTTCGTAATGTCATTTCAGCGCCGATATTCTCTAGAACCCAACGATTTGTCCTTTTGTCTGTCCAACTCACTCACAATAGTCTTCTATTTGTCCACATCTCGAATGCGTCTATTCTTTTCTCGTCACACTTGGTCATCGCCCAGGACTCACAACCATACGATGCAATGGCAAAAGCTGTAGCCTTGAGCAACACCGCAGCTTCAGGTGGTTGTCGACATGACTGCTCTTCCAGATGGTGGTCATTCCTTGAACTGCGTTCTGGGCCATTGCCAACCTTCTCCGTATTTCTTGACTACTTCTTCCGTTGGTGTTTGTTTATTGTTGATCAAAGAAGCTCTGTACATTATTAAATCCTCGCAAACTTCTCTCCGTACTCCAAAGTTTTAACCAACGGTTCTTAGTATACGTTAAAATCGTTTGAAAATTTATGTTGTTTTGCTTATTTGTTTATATTCTATATTTTTATGAATATTTAATCCGAAGAACACGTGCTTTTGGAAAACCATTCGAAAACGTTCGAAATGTTTAAAAAATTATCCGTCGTTCTGATATAGACCGCAGGCTTTCTCTTATTCAAAATTCCTTTTAATAGAAATCTATTGTGCTATGTGGAATAGATTAATCCGGCCTTGATTGATAGAATAGCGCTACTGCTGTTTACAAATAGATAAGCCAAAAATATATTTCCCTAAATGAATATGTTACTCTTTCAGCTTGACGTACCATTTTGGTAAACCTAATTCTATTTAGATTCATTGCTCATTAATAGTACCCGTACATTCAACAGTTATTTCGGAAATCAATCAATGAACTTTCTTACCTCCTTGCATATATTGGGTCTTTTACGGCACCATTTTTATGGAACCATACCTTCAGGTGGGCGTGGTTGGAGACCTGCGCCTAATAGCCAGAAGTTTCAACGAACAGATATTTTCACCTATATACTTTGTCCATTTGATGAAACAAACCAATTAACTCTGTGTATGCGGATCTCTGTCGATCAGGATCTCCGAATTTTAAAAATGGACAACTTCTTCGGCTGTGTGTCTCAACTGATGGCCAATTTGGTCCGGTACACAGTGGAAGAGTCGATTCGCGATTTGGTCGCCTTTCTGGAACACTACGCCAGTGGGAATAGCTACGAGCAGAACTATGAGCTCTTCGACGGACTTGCCGTTGCCGGGGATCAGCTGGTGCTCCACTTCTACTTGGTAAGAAAGAGCAGTGTCGCTTTGAATTCGTTCAATGTTTTCTATTCTCAGTTAGGCACAAAGTTTCGAGCGTTTTATTTACACAGAATGTTGCACTACTTAAAGTAGTATAGCATGTAGAAATGCTGAAAATGCTTACAACATAATAAAATCAAGCAGGCAGTCATTGAATCATCCTCACATCTCTATAAGTGGGCCTGTCTGACGAGGCTGTAATGCGTTGTATTTACTGATTGTGTATTTTTGTCATTCAACCTGTCTGTTTACATGTGCTGGGTATTAAACGCGCCCGCTAGCTCGAACTGTAACCAAAATAGATCACTTGCAATGAATGTTTCAATCGAATGCTGTCACCATTTCTATGGAAGCATTACAGATCCCATATCGATAACAGGCATAATCTGACATAAAGATTTGGCAGTCTTGAAAAGTGTCTAAAAAGACCCTAAAAACGGGACCTGTGGATCCCATCCCATAGCGTTTGTTGAATGACAGGCAGAGCTCTGCGCAGAAGTTTCATTGGCGCGGACTTGATTCATCCGCGCAGTGCGCTGTGCAAGGTTTTCGCAGTCGTGTTTGTGGGATGTTGACGCGCAGTTGATTTTGAGGCGAGCACTGTGTTGTAAGGTTTCTTCGTTTCTATGCACTCTCATTCCCTTGTCAGCCCGCAACTGGGAGCCATTAATCGATTTTTTTTGACATTTTGTCGCGAATTAGAATCATTATGTCAGCTTTATAATTTCAATGTAATTCAATTTCCAAGTCTGCTTGTATATTTTATATATTTGAAAATGATTGATTCTTCGTTGTTATTAATGATCTATTGTTCCCGAATTCTGAAGTCTGTTTTTATAATTAGATTATTTACAAATGTGCCAAATTGTTTTCGAATCGGTAATGATAATTTGGAGATTTTGCGTATAATTTCACTGTTACAACAAAATTATCAATAAATCGATAATAGGAAATGCAATATGACTGTGGTCAGTGGTGATTCACGAAATTTCATGAAGTACAGTTTTGGTAGTCTCAATAGGGCCTAAAACGGAAACTGTGGCACTCGTACAAATGAAAATAAAAAGCACATAGTGCATGCCTTTCAAAGAGTGGGTACCCAAAAGCTCTCGATCCTATGAATGGTCTTAAGGAGATATGTGACACACACACACAGACAATTAATTTTGAGCAGCTCTCTAAGTTATCACATTTGGAGGATAATTCAACTGTAGTTTCCTAAAAGTGCAAATATTTGATGCTGTGCATGGTTTAACACATAAATCATTTACTGTCTATACGATGCGTCTTGTCCTATTCAAACTTGTCCCCCTGAATTGGGGTTTGAATATAATCCTATTCGTATACCCATCACCAGTCTTCTCTGTGTGTTGACAGTGTGCAGACCAGGGGAAGAACCAATCGGTTGTCTTTCGACCGAATTTCGATCATATCGCTCACCATCTACACCTCATAGTTGACGCCATGCTCAGCGCGAGCTCTCAAATCCCCCGTATTGAGTCAATGCTCTTCCAAGAGGTGCCCAATTTGCAAATCGGTTCCCTGATGACAGTTTCGCGCGAGGAAGACTTCATTCGGGCGTCCAAGAAACGCATCACAGAAATCATTTTTGCCAACAGTTCAGGACCCAAGAAGTAAGCTTGAGCAGAGAATTAATTGCCTGTGCTTGGGATAAACTTTAGTACCATCTGTAGTATGTTTACAGTCAGGAATTGTCCCTATACACTACATAGTGTTGTTCCCCGTTTCCATGTCAGATACTCGCAAATCTACGAACCGTATCGGTCCCTGCTTTCGGCGGAAGCGGACGAGCGCACAGACCGCTTCGTGTCCAAAGAGCGAACTCTGCGCGAATACACGCGTGAACTGGAACGGTTGCGGGGCATGTCGGATGAGGTGGCTTCCCTGCCGGTTCGCGTGCCGATGCGTCTATTTCTGCTTGATTGTCAGCCACTCAACGATGTACGTACAGTAGGTTGGGAAGCAAGATTGTATAACTGGATGGTGGTATTTTGGTATATGTATACTCATCTTCAAGCATTTAAACTTAGTAACATAGCAGCAAGAACAAAAAACAAATAAAATACTTTACTTAAAAATGGCCGCGCCATTTTAGATACAATGCGTTCTTTATGGAACGTTCAATGTTGTCCCGAAGCAGTCGCAAGCTGTTAGATGCGAATGTACAGCACTTCGACCTATCCGGTGCCTCCTTAAAGCGCCTGGCCAGATGTCGTTAGGTCCGTCCCCAGTCAAACATGCTTGGATCCACAGAGCAAGTAAATTTCTAGGCGAACTGACAAACGATTTGGGAAAACCAACGTTATTCTCCATTGTTCTTTGTGATAGTGGCGTTCTTATTCTAGGTTTCAATGCTTGATAAGGATTATCTTGGTTAATGGAAACCGGTGGTAATAGTCATAAAGAGAGAGAAACAGAGAGAGTGGGAGAGAGAGGAGAGATGCTTATGATGAAAAGGAAAGTACCGTATTAGAGAAGGTAACTGCAAAAAAAGGGAGTCAGAGGGCAGGTGAAATGCACGACGGGGAACTAACCAAATATCTTATAGCTGGAAGAAGTGCAGAAGCATTACAATTACTTCGATTGTGCACAGATTAGCACAAATCTGCACAAAACACATACTGTAATGTGGATATTGAGGCAGTTTTTAGCTTTGATATAATTCTTCTTACAGATCAACATTTCTATCCTTCAAAGAAAAATTACAAAACTTTGTATAGTTAGCAGCCTGAATATTATTATGTGTTCAAAATACGTTATTGATTTATGCAGATAATAGAATTAATTGTTAAGCTGAACTTCTTATATTTGCCTATGCCTCGCGGTCCCTTTGTCATTGTGAACAGTTTGGAGAGATTCGATAGGTCAGATAGGTACTGTAGGTAGGAGGTATGTACAGTAGTAATCAGAATTTCCATTGGCAGTATTGACATTATCACTTTGAATGTCAGTTGGTAGACAATCGTACAGCTATAATCGAGTGGAACTACTCCACTGAATCGGAGAACTGTTTCGAGATCTAGAAAAAATACATTCAGTTGAATATTTACTGTTTGCATTATTTTGACTGATTTAATAGATGATTATAACACTGGTAAGCGAAGCTGCAATGGGTTTCTAGTAAACAAAATTTCCTTACGCAGTCTATAGAGAATCTTGCAAATTTATAAAGATTTATCACACAGAAAGAGGATTAAATACTTCTATTCTAAGTATGTAGTATGTATTATAAATTGCGGGTATTACTATTGATTTTGTAACTAGCAACTCCAACTCCGTGCCAATCAGCTGATGAACAAAATGATCGAAACGGTGGTCAAACAGAGTCGGGAATTCAATCGAGCCATCTGCACCCATTATGACACCATTGTGAAAAAGATAACAAGTCATCCGGAGACCACAAGCGAACTCGTGGAGGTGCAGGACTTCTTGGAAAAACTCCAAGTTGTCGACCTACTACAACTGAATGTGAGTTGTCAATTTTATAGCAGTTGAATTATATAATACCTATGTTACATACACTAAGGTTTAAATGTGGTACTGTATTCAAAATATCTTTACTCAGTAACGTTGTAATTCTCTTTCTTGTCAAAGAGTAGTCGTACCCGACACCATGGTATAGAATATACTTTTTATTCAAGATGCTTATGATTTTTACCTTGCTGTCGTGATGCCTCTTGAAAGAACTAAGTTAATAGGGTGATAGCGTATATTTCACAATTTATTGATTCGCAAATTATCAGCAAAAACGAGCTACAGTAAGTATTGAATGAATTTAGTCAACTCGGTATATCAACTCTCTATTTGAGTGCCATTTCAATGTTTGATGTAGATATGTCTGACGATATCGAATTAAGGTTCCGTGACGAATTGTACGAGACGGTACGAAATGTTACAACTAATGCCGCAAGCATCTCTCAATCCCAAAGACAAATATATTCAAAAAATATATAGAGGACATTCGGAAATCTAATGACAATGGAAGCATTGAAAGTCGCCATGATTATTACTTTCTAAATCAATAGAAAAATACTGCAACGTGGTGATGTTGAAAAGCTAATAAAGAAACGACAGATGCAAATGAAACGAAAGAATACTTGTGGTGTTATCAGGAATTCCTTCACCGAAACTACATAGTCACGGTGGTCGAGACAGAATGACTAAACAAATCCTAGTTCGCTTTGCATTTGAAGAACACTATTGAGTAGTACTTCGTGTTACGCCATTTTTACGAATCTTTTAAAGAATATATGAAATATATTTTCTAATTTCGAAAATCAAAATATACTAATCAATTATTTTGTACTACTAATGAGTAATATGCTGGACATATTGTCTAATTTTTAGTCGCGATTAGAAAGGGCGGCAGAAACGCTTCTGTTTCTCATGGATTATGCAACGCTATCGCCCGACGATATTTATCTGAACCACACCACCTTCACCTGGTCGGAGAGAGTAAAACCAATTATTGAGAGCAGGTGAGCAGGCTATAATGTGTTTACTGTCTTTCAAAGTGTAAGATGAAACTATTAAATTGTTAACGCGCTTTGTTGTATCAAACTGATGATCTACAAATGCTATACGTTTACCCTAAAACATATATTTTTATTTTTATTATACACCATGAAGTTTATCATCATCATCATCATGCGGTGCCGTCTCCGATTCGAAGGTTGGCAACAATGTTACGCCAGACTTCTCTTTTCTC